>OX453256.1:5080691-5243717 GCA_949709985.1 Luffia ferchaultella | reverse complement strand
AAACTGGATGCAAATAGCGCAACACAGAGAGGAATGGAGAAAGTTGAAGAAGGCCTACACCAAAATGGTCGAAAAAGGCTGAAAAAGAAGAAGAACAAGTAACGATTCTGACTCTATTCAAAACCAAACGCTGCTGTCAAATTAATTTACTCTATGGCCGTCACGTAACATGAAATGCTTAAGACACCTTAAGACACCGTTTCAGTGTCGTAAGGTGTTCAGTCAGACACAAGAAAAAGAATTCGGATTTTAGCTAAACATTTTTAATCTGATCTTTCATCAGTTATTTCTGTTACACTAATGCTAGAGTTCATAAAAGGTAAAATCGGCCGATGATAGCCTAAATATGTGACGAACTGTACACACAGAGACATAACCTGAAAAAAGACGTCTCGTTTTCCTTTCTAACTCGACGCACCATTTTAGACATTTCTTAAAACAAGGTAGTAATAACAACAGCATAAAGTCCGCTCATACGATAAGAGCACATAATTCTTATATTCAAGTTAATTATCTGCGGAAACGCATATCGGCGGACGTCGTATATGTAGGTATTTCGCTGGGTGTTTTTTCACGCAATGTGTAGATATATAAAACCGTTATTATTATTCGTCATAGATTACATATTAATAATACGTCAAAGTAATCAATAAAAAAATGTTGGAAACCGTTTAATTTAAACTTTAAATTATGTAGTTTTATTTGTTGTGAAGATACCTATGTGCTATCATAAATTGAGGCACAATTTTTTTTTTTAATACCAAACTAACTCCATGGGATTTTCACTTAGGTGGCGTAATTGCATTAAAAAAACTGTGGATATAGATATGTCAAAGATAATAGATGATCGCCACAAAGAATGTTCTTGTTGATGAAACAATTTTATTTGTGGATGTAACTGATGTCGTGGTAGGTACCCTTGCATGGAATCAACTTGTTTGTTTGCGATAATCACAATATTTTTAGAAATATCTAAGTAATTTTTTTTAAAATAGTGAACAATCCCATGGCTATCGTTATATTATTATTGATGAAATACTGAAATTCATAAGCTGAAAATTACCTAAAACTCTTCAAAAACTATATACCTTATATTAGACTGTCGATATGTCGATAGATAAACTAATCTCTTGTATTTTTCAGGTTTTGGGTAAATCAGCTTTTCCCGAAGGTACCTATACACAATACACCTAAACATTTTTCAATTCATTCCATTTCATTCCACCAGCCCATTATGCCCCACTGCAGGGACTTAGGCCTCCTCCCAGGGTGAGGGGGCTTGGAGCTTAATTTACCATGCTGCTCTATGCGGGTTGGTGGATTTTAACGACTGCCATCTGTTGATGGCACATTTTAAAATAGGTAGGTACCCCGCATTCTAATAAAAATGTTTACTGGTGTGATAGGTATTATTATTTTTTATACATGTTAATTTTCTATAAATTACACAAAAAAAAGTTTTTGGTTATAAGTAACAAAAAATTTGATTACTAGTTACCTAAAAATAGTGCCAACATCACTTCGGCTATAAGTATTCAAACTCAGTTGTACCTACCAGCTTACCAACCAATCTTCCTTTCTTTCTTATTCTAAATTTTTAAAAATTATCAAAATTTTGCTATTTTCATGGTAACACAACTAGTTTTGTTATCTACTTTTTTCAGTGTAGTTGTAGCATATTTGACCTATTTAGTTAGGTCAATGGCTTCTTTTAATTCAATGGCTCTTTTCTTGTTTTTGGTATGAAATCCCAGGATATAATTATATTTAATTATGACTGATATACACTTGCAACATGCTTTACTTACTTTAAAATGATGTTTTTGAGTGGAATGATGCCGATGGTTGTCTGCAAATTGTAGAAATAAATGAATTAGTTTCTATATTATTAATAGACAGGTAGGTACCTAAATAGGTAGTGTGGGTAGTTGGATTGTATCGCTACATGTGGATATATAAAACTTAATTTTTTTTTCATATGTATTTTTAAATAAATTATTCAAAAATCCGTAACATTTCTTTATTTAGTAAGATAAATAATATCCTATCGGTAAGATGACATGTTAAATCGAAAAAAAAAGACATTCAAAAAATTTAAATTCTGGCATTGTATCAATATCAAATCAAATAGAAAACATTTAAAAAATACTACAGAATCAAATTCAATTTTATAACATTTTTCCTATACCTATTCTCTAAGTTACATATGAAGCTCGCCTCAAATCTCGTCTTTGCGCACCAGCACCGCCCACTTTCTTAGCTCACGCCCATTGTCGTCTTAGTTTGCCTCTATGGAATTATTTATAATATTAGCGACATTATTTACACCTATCTATCTACCTATACGTTCAGTGAGTACTATGGTAAGTATAAAGTCACGGCACTAATTAGAGTTACCGAATCAGCCGTGAAAATTCACCAACCCGCACTGGAGCAGCGTGGTAGATTAAGCTCCAAGCATCCTCATCCCGAGGGGAGACCTGAGCCCCAGCAATGGGGCATAATGGGATGATATGGATGGATACCTATACCTACTAAAGAGGAAATCGTCATAAAACAGTTAGTTGTCTTTCTTCGTAATATTTACGTATTTTGAAAGAATAAATAAATGTTTTTCAGCACATAATTGAATGACATTTCTTCGGTTTGAGACATAGTTTTACCGTTTAGGTATGGTTCCAGCAGGAATCGATCTAGAGCCGAACGAAGGTCATGTACCTATTATGGACCCGCGTTAGATGGATGGATGCGAGTTGTGTGTATATAGGTACCTATATTATTAAAATAGTCGCATATATTGAACAGGTTATGCTGTGCTACTAGAACTTTAATCATTGACCATTTAAAATAGTTACGACAGTTCAAATTAAATTAAATAAAATTTGTTTATTTTCAACGTAACAAAAATAAGTAGGTACCTACCTACCCTATATTAAGTGTGAATACAATTTAGTTTTTTTTTAATAAACAGTTTGTTTTACATTAAATAAACACTTATATACGCACCTACATCTATAGTGTTATCAGCAAAATCTTCATTGTTAACTTATTCAAATGAGAAAACAAAGAGCCTATCACAGTTGCCTAGCTATATATATACTAGGTACACTCATATTCTATAAGTTCTAAAAATCTATATTAAAGGAATTCTTATAGTAGTACACCTAGCTATTACGAAATAGATAATACAAAATTTTTGAACTTCCAAAATCAAGTTTAATACAATAACTAGGAAATTATAATTTTGTGAATTGAAAATCACGTTAATAATAGTATTTTGTTAAAACATAATAAAATAGATAACAAAATTATACCTATTTGCATGTTAAGAAAGTCTGAAAACATTAACTAGATACGCCCACTAACGTCTCACCACGCCCACTGTCTTATAGCCTCACACGCCTTCTGAAACTTATACGCCACGCCTTCTTTCTTGCGGAGCTACGACTGGCTACGCGGCTACGCGTGACCTACTTTCTTCGTCCGCCCACTGTCTTAAAAGTTCAACTAATATGTAATAAGATTTTCGATTCATTTCATTCACAGGTGTATCGAAAAATATTGTATTTAACTTTCATGTCTACCTAGAATAAATATTACTATAAATATTATAAAGCATATTTTTTGAACAATGTCCAAGTGGTGACCTCTAAATCTATAGAAAGAAGCAGGTTCAAAATCCTAATTACAATTTCTGTTCATAGATGGCGCAAATTCCATAGATTTTGTTGTGTTTCGTCTTTGGAAGATTCTTATAGAACAAATCAAACATTAATTTTATTTAGACGTATTTGTAATTATTCGAAATTTATTTATACGATAATCACTGTACAGTTTCATAAGAAACATGGTCATTTGCAAAAAATAATTGTCGCCATAAAGAAACTTAAAGAGCGTCATCTATGGGAAAAAAGGCACATTAAGGAGTAATGCGCGTGCGATCCAGAGTGAATTAGGGTAAAATATTGTATAATACATAATGATTAGTACCCATTGATATACCAATAATATAATTGTTAAAACAATGTTAGTAGCTAATTCATACTATTTCTATGGTAAATTGAATTAATACTTTTACAAATCGTACATTAGTAGAGACATAGGTAGATTATTTACCGTAATAAAAAATTTAATTTCTTAGCAAATGAGAATGTTTCTAGTAAATTAAATTAAATAATTACTAGTAAAATTTATTATGAAACATTACAAAATCATGGATTTTCTTATGATATTTTTATACGAATGAGTTATTATATTCGTTGGTGATTATAGTATTTGCGACATCTATCGGCCAAAGTTGAAATTAATATAATCTCAAGTTTGTCCAACTCTATTTGTAATGAATATAATATTTATTGTAAGAAATATAATAAAGATATTCATACATATTATCTAAATACAAAATGATAAAATTTTCGAAACAAATAAAATTAAATAATGTCGGAAAAAATCAAGTGACATCTCTTATTCAAAATAAGAACCAAAAAAAATTAAAAAATTGTTTGTTTACTTCCTGAGTAAAGGCAGTACTACTTACTTTGCCTAATATAATATGAATAAACACTTCAGATACGATTAAGAATATTAAGAAGTTTGTAGAGTGCTTAGAATAAAATAATTATGCCTAATAAATTCGATAAGTACGTTAGTAAATTTTATTAAACTAGTGAAATTACTAACTTGAACTTAAAATGCACTAAAGTTTGACTACTTACCAGATAAAATTAATTTGGAACATCAGAATGAAAATATTGGAAAAATTATGAAAAGAAATCACCCACCATAGTTGAATTCCGTAATAAATTAATAGTAGGTAGGTACATAATAGATGAATTGACAGAAAAATTAAATCGAAAATATTTCACAAAAAATAATGTCTAATTATTATATTAATTTTGTATATATTCCAAACTAATTAGCAAAATAATATTCATGAATAATTATTTTGTCGTATCTATTATAGCGTGTATTAAGAAAATCATAATATTTTTTTTTTCGTTTCAAACACTTTTGTACTTGAAAGACATCTGCTTCGACGAACGAACTTTTAAAGTATTAAAATTTCTAACTACGTAAAAATCTTATTCCTAAATTATGATTTTACAAAAAAAGCAATAACTAACTGTTAATAAAGAAACCCTTTAAAAAAACAGTTTGCACTGTTGTATTAAAATGAATTTGATGGATGAATATGTTAACAATGACAATAATAAGCTATTCTTTCCGATTAGACTAGATGCACGAAGAATAAATATTAAAAAAAGTACATCTCAACATTTCAACAAATAAAGTTTATTATATACATTTTATTGTCAAATGAATTACATGGGAATAAAATAAAGGTATAACTAAATGAAAAAAACAAACAAAAGAAAAATTTATTTAAAATAATAACACAGAAATAAAAAAATTACTTAATTCTAAATAAACTTTAAACAAGCAATATACAAAATAATAAAAAATCAAAATACTTTTGTAGAAGTTACATACACGGCTTTTCACAAAAAAAATAATATTTATTTCAGATTATCTAAAAAACAAAGTAGTAAGGTATAAAGTGTATCGGTCAAGGTACAATTTTTTTTTTTCGAGCAGAATAAAAATAAGACAAACAAAGCATACAATATAACATTTACATATGAGGTACAACGCACAATGCTTTAACTACATAAAATAGAATTTACAAATATCTAGTAGATAGAACTTTAAAACAACCTCGAACGCGTGTTGATTTTCGTCCAGTATTCACAAATATTTATGTAATTATATTATTTGCACATCAGTTTATAAAAATCAGTCCACCAATTATTTACATTGTCCATAACCGTAATGCTTTTAAATTTAGTTTTAATTTCGAAAACTTACTTCCGCTCCCGGCGCGTATGAGCGACGGCTATTTTCGAAAAACTAATTTTGAAAAATAAAAATACTCTTAACGGCCGAACGTTTATGTTAATCTCTTACAAATTTAACTGACGTAAATATTTTTTTGTAGCTCTACCGCGAATCTCGAATCAAAAAGTGGGGAGTTTAGCCTAAAAATATTTGGATTATTTTCGCGGCGGCGTTGAGATGAGTTTTGATTTTTTTAAATTTATTTTCTAAAAATGTATTATTTTTAATTTGTGATCACAAGAACACGAGGAACGTGATGTGCGCCGCGCGGCCCGTCCGGCCGCGGCGACTCCAGACGGTCGACTGAGGCCGCCCGCCCTGGCTCGGCGCCGCCCTACTCTCCTCCCCACCTGTCCCCTTCCCATTCCGGCCCCCCTCCGTGCCGACTTCGTTACCGGCCACTTGTAATCGCCGCGCGATTTTTCCGCCTAAGACAAATTAGGCGGCCCTCCCACCCTCCGCCTAAAGCTCGCGTCGCGTTGGGCGGATTCCTTGAAGACGTTTATTTCTGAAGATAAGAGATTTTGTAGATAAAAACGTGGATGATTTTATATAGTATTTATATACATATTTAGTTAATGTTTTTTTTTTCTTTTAAGTTTGATTTAAATGTGATGATATTTGACATAATGTAGACATCGTTAAAAATACAATATGAGCTGAAACGAAAATAGCATTTTCATATTTCCATTTTTCTAACTTAAAAAAATCCTTTTTCTGCATGAGGAATGTTATCTACTTTATAGTATAAAAAAATTTACTTAGAACCGTATCAAGGACACGTCATATCAATTCTAGATCAGAACAAAAAAAAATATTACTACTACCACGCTAAATCGATACATCGACTCGTGTTATGTATTAACCAGGTCAATAATATCGATGTTATGACGCGGTGTTCGACTGTTTTATTTTTAAATGGCATTTAATCGGCACTTTCGCTTTCGGTGCGACTGCGAACCGTCGCCTGTTAATTGTAAATAAAATTCAATTATCGGCGTCGAAAAAAAAATCACGGTCATTCATTGAGCTGGTGCGATGAGTGTGAAAATATTCGAGTGTTAACCGTTTTCGCTTATTATTTTACCCGCATGTTTGTTACGATTTAAATAATGGCAAAAAGATCCATTCTTGTTTTTAATATTTTAACATATATTCTTGGCCATATACTACACAAGAAGTACATATTACGTCTAAATTTCTTCAAAATAAGTAGCAAGCTTCAATGTAAATGTAAAGATATTGATTACCTATCTGAAATCTTAAAAATAAATTTACAGTTACATACTAAGTGAAAAATAAAAATTTCTATTTTACTATATTAAAATTAATTATTAAATAAAATTACTAAACCAATTGACACGTTCATTTTTATTACACTTATTACCAATTTCAATTACTATATTATTAATAGATTGATACCACCTGTACGTAAAGCAGGATTTGGACACAATATTATGAAATATCATGAAAAATTGAGGCTTGTTAATTAGGTAATTATTTGTTTGAGTAATTAGTTAAATTGTTTTGTGGTCTGTAACTATAAATCATTGGACATTCTATTTTTGACGATGGCGTACCTACTTATCAACACACACTTTTACAAAATTTCTCACCGACAAAAATTATTTTGTGAAAATACCATTCCAATATACAAAAATAAGATAACTTTTTCTTTGTTATTAGGTACGTATCTACATAATATGTAAATGCTCCATGTGTATGGATGTCCATCCCTTCTATAATGAAAATTAAGAAGCTAAAATTTTAAAAGTTAATAAAACATTTTTTTAAGACGGTTAAAAAGAAACTATTAATTTGAGATGAATTAACAAAACTTATTAAATTATAATTTTTAATAAGTTAATTTTTATTAAGTTACTTTAAATTAAATAAATAAAAAGTTCAAAATAATATGTGATGATTTATTCATTTATTTCGTGAAATCAGCAGCATCTGCTGTTTGAGAACATAATAGATTTTTATACTTCAATACCAATTTGTCAAAAGGAGCCGGTTCGATTCGTTCGGCCGCCGGCGGTCGTTGAACAAACGATTTATTGCTATTTCTGATTTTTTATACACATAGTGCAAAAACAAGTTCATTTTATTCATATTTATCTAGTGATTTTTAATTTTTTTAATTAGTTTATTAATTCAGGTTATTTTTAACAGTCTGTGATTTTACAATATATATATTTTTTTATTTGTGAGTAAATTACTTCTGCTCTTGGAACGGTATTTATGATAATTAACGTAATAAACATTGTATGTACGCAATAGTAAAAAAAAAATATTAAAAAGATTAATTTTAAATGAATATTATCAAGATGTGTAAATACGTTATTTATAATTTACCTTCAGTGTAACATATTCGATGTCTTGAATTTCACTTGATGTGAATTTCATCAACTTCATTTAATTAAATTATTAGTTTATATTATAAAACTTAGGTGCACCGTATGAACGAAACGCAAGATGTGACCGAATTTTTAACCAGTTTTTATTCTCACGTCCACATTTCCAGTATATTATTTAAACTAATTTCTAATCATATTTTACACGCTACAGTTTTTCAACGAGGCAAGTAGGTATGTACAAAAAATACAAAAAAAAAAACAACAATAACAAACGCGTTCGAGGAACTGAAAACCACTTATTAGTCTACGCGATGATACCGGCCGAATATTTACATTGAAGGAAAAAAATGAGGTCATACTAGGTTACGGACAACGCAGCCGGTCGGCGCGGGCCGCGGCGGGATGTGAACCCGGGACCTCCCCCGCGCATCCCTGACACGCTGGGATACCACGTGCGCGCACCTCTGACAGAGATAACGGTATGCAAATGAATTGAAGAGGGAAAGAGATGTAGAAGATCTTTTTTCAATTAACTATATTTTGTGATTTTTTTTAAATTTTTTTCGCATTTCGATATTTTATTTTTTAGTTGACGCTTCCCGCGGCTCACCTGTTGTGCTTGACCCGTTTCGATCTGTCAGTCGCTATTCGAATGTTAGCGATATATTTGAGTATTCAGATTTTAACGTTCAATTACCTACTTGAGTAATTAATGAATAATTTTATACGATTTATGTACCTACCTATGCTATGCTCGAAAAATATATTAAAGCGTCACATAATTTATTCATAAATTCCTGTAATTTAAATTCAAATACAACACAATTAAGCGTTTTTCTTGAAAAGTAATTTAGTTATCAATTAAAATCAAAAGCATAATATTTTACAATATAAGAATTGAATAATATAGTATATTTTCATAATTTTTGTTTTATGAGTAAAAAATTACATATTCCATTTCGATTGTAAGAGATGGCGCTAGTATGCAGATTTTCAAATTACTACCAAAGGAAAATATTTTAAATAATAATTTATTAAATGATAAATTACAGATATAAAATTTATATCTCAAAAAATATTTATTGAATGGCTAAAAATTAATTAGGCTAAATGTCAAGTGCAACTAATCTCAACCGTACCTACTGTGATTTTCCTGGTATAGGTTCGTTTTCTAATTAAACCGTGCTGCTATTGGCGGTGAGTAGCGGAACTAATATAAGTACAAAAATAAAATTTTTAGTACACAATAATTCTTATAAGACCAAGAATAATAATTTCATTTACACATTTACATTTTTGTATTATACTGATTAATAAACAAATTATAATAAAATATGTGACACACTATAAGTCACTCGAATAAACAATTTTAAAGTATACTTAAATATATCCCCGTAATTTAATTCTGATAGGATTAACTCGTTTGTATAATATATTATAATACATACTAGATGGCGCTAGCTGGTTTAAATTAAGGTGTTCGCATATGTTTAAACCAGAAATGCCAGTTCTTTTCCTAGGTATGGATTCATATTTTACTTTTAAATATTGATTAATATTTTGTGTAGGTATTTTTTTATACAACCTTTATTCTTTTTACTTATTTTACTGGTTAACCTACCTGTAACCAAAATTAAAATACCCATATCTGTGTGTCATCGTCGGTCGGCACAAATCAAAGCACGTGGTATCCGTTTACAGCGTAAAATAACGCTTCTAAAACGGTAACCGAAAAATAAGTACTCCTTTATCGATTACCACGGTAATAATAGCTTTACCCGTAATAGTAACTCAAAACTCTTAGATACCGGCACTGAAATAAATAAATAAATAATCTTTATTTCGTAGTTATGTAACATTGTCTTGAAATAAGGCATAATAGTGAATTTATTACTTTAAGAAACAAGCGTCACCACAAAGGCGCATTCAAAGAAGTGATGGTTCCTCTCAGAAGAATACTCAAGAAACTGAGGGACGGTCTTAAAAAAAAAACATAATAAACAATTGTTTTTAACAAACTCGCTTTTAACTAACTCTTAACAATAAGTGCTTAAATATTAATATTATTGAAATAAACTAATATGCGAGCGGCTTACACCCATAAATTTTTATCATCTAGGTAAGTAGTCCGATACTTTATAATAAGCTTTTGCATAAAGCTTTCGTTTTATTGTAGTTTAAAACTTCATAAGGGATATATCTTGAATGTCAATTGGGATCTTATTGTAAAAGCGTATACATTGCCCTTTAATACATTTAACGGTTAAGGTGATTTTACTAAGGTGGTTAACATGGTCAGCAAGATTGTCTTTGCTTCTCGTATTAAAATGCCGATCACATTTTTTTTTAATAATACTAATTTTTTTTGCATACTTTTATATTGAGACAGCAATTTCATTATGTTATTTTCCTTAAAGTCATCTCTAAGTGATACTTAGGCGTTAGTTTATAAATCGCTTGAACAGTCCGCTTCTGCAACACAAAGATTGTATTTACATTAGCAGCGTATCCCCAAAGCAAAATGCCATAAGTTATCAAACTGTGGAACCCGGTGAAACACACCGATCTCGTGGTTTTTATGTCCGCAAAGAAGCGAATCCTTTTTACAGCGTAATTAAGCTGCAGAACAGAGCTTTATCGCCAAGTTAGTAATATGTAGACCACATCACAATTCGGCGTTTAGTGTGATTCTCATAAATAGAGTAGAATTCACAAGGTCCAATTTCTCGCTTTTAATAACAATATTTGTAGGTAACTGTTTGACGTTTAGTAGCGAGAACCATTAGTCTATTTTGGAGATGGCATTGTTCATATCATCGTAGGCAATTTACTTTTTGTTAACTTTGAATAATAAGGTATATCATCAGCGAACAACTATCTATTGATTGTTGTTTTACAAGGTAAGTCGTTAATATAAACTAGAACTAGCAATGGACCAAAAGTTGAAACCTGCGGGACGCCGCAGGTTTCAACTTTTGACATTGACACCGCGAATCCAAACGACCTCGCTCTGCTCAAATCAACCCTCTGCGAATTCTGTTACATAGTTCGATCTCAGAAGGTCGAGTGCACGGTCTTTGACACTATAAAGACACAGTTAATAAAGATTGTAGCATCCACAAATGACACGAGTAACATTATTTATTAAAATTCGGAAAACTAATATATTGCCATGACAGCGCGGGCAGCGCGGCGACGTAACGAGGACCTCTAAACCTCTCTAAACAAACCATTCGATACTCGGAAAACTAACAAAGTAAAAAATCCTGGTAAGTGGCGCCAATTAAATCAATTATTAAAACATGAAAGCTAACCGATCGTACAGAACCTAAGACAAGTTTTTTTCTTTACGACCAGGCAAGCTGAACGGAATTTTGCCATAGTCCCCGATGTTAATTTAAAATAGGCGGTTAGGGAAAACTCATGGGGTAGAGAGTTTCATGGGCTTTCAAAATCATAGGCTTTAGGGTTTTGTGGACCGTGGACGCTGCAAAATAAACTAAAAGTTAAAATGAGTCGACTTAAAAACTAAGGATAGCTAAGATAAATTCAGAAAGTGTTTTCTTTATGAATAAATAATTTAAGGCAGATAGGTGGTCATAGAAAGTAATGAAAACTCCAAAGTAATACAATACAATAACTTAATTACGCCACCGAGTAAGCGGCCTGAAGCATCAACGTCGTTTTAATTTATGACGCAAATACATATTCGAAAGAGTCAAGCACGAACCGTTATCTAGGGTAGCGGGCCACCGAGCTGTGGATAAGTTCAATAGAGGAGTAAAGATACGGGCCGTTAGTTCGAGAACCAAAGCTATCAGGCTATCACATTTGAGCCATAAGATGAGGAAGAAGGACGGGCGGAACGCGCGTATGGCTATCATGCGATTGTTACCCAGAAAGTATTGTAGGCGGGAACAAAGAAATCAGTAATCAAAATATGTTAAGTGGTGGTCTTTTGTATGTGAAACTAAAGACTTTTATAACAAATATATGTAGTCACAATCCGCGTTGCCGTAAAGTTAATACTATACCTATATACAGGTTTCTCAAAACCTCAATTTTGATAAATTCTGCAAAGCACACTAGAGGAAAGTCACCAAATATGGAATACCATTTTGTTTTTGGGATATAAAAAAAAAACTTCATATAAAAATAAAACAGTTTAATGTTTTTACTAATCAGTCATACATTTATATGTAGTAATTAACAGCCTTTAATCAAATATATTAGTTATCAAATTAAAATCTAACACAAAAAACAAAATCACAAATGAGTAACCAAATATGGAATAGGTACCCATATATGGAATATAAGCATAAATCAACATAACAATAACAAAAATGGGCATTAATATCTTTGAGATGAATTAAATGAATATAA
This sequence comes from Luffia ferchaultella, assembly GCA_949709985.1. Classification (NCBI taxonomy): domain Eukaryota; kingdom Metazoa; phylum Arthropoda; class Insecta; order Lepidoptera; family Psychidae; genus Luffia; species Luffia ferchaultella. The sequence continues at coordinate 5,231,079 of OX453256.1, read as the reverse complement.
CATATTGTGATAAATGAAAGAAGTTACATAATTACTTGCAAAAGTCACAGATCCAAGTATCAAACTCTGAACCAGCACAATCATAATGTGCTCAGAGCCCACACATCAAGCATTTAATCCAGCTTTCTCCACTTTTATCCATGGAAAAAAGTCTTGAACAGAACATACATTCTGCATCAGCAGAGTCAGGAGGTACTTGGTCCATCAACTCATCATGTTCACTACCTTCATCCTTATTTTTCTGCGTTTGTTTGTTTCTCTTCGCAGTTTTCTTCTTATTCTTTGTCTTGACTAGTTTACTTTCTTTTTCTTGTCTCTTCATATTTTTATTTTCTAATGTAGTAGCTGCTGCCACTTCTGGAGACTGTTCATATTTTTGGCAGAGACAAAATAAAGTTGTCCTAGGCACTTGAAAATGCTGTGCCGCTTTCAAATACCCCATTTTCTTTTCCCGCACGAATTTTATAGCTTGTGCCATTTTTTCTTTATCCCAGGTTTTTCGTTTGGTTGATAGTGAACCGGACATTCTAAAAACAAACATTACATAAATTTTTTAAAGAAATAATAGCAAGTAGATACCTATCATATGAAATATTATATCTAATTATGGAATATTCCATAATTAGACACCGACGACTGTCCATAATTGGATTTTTATACTAGTTCAAACTCTTCTAAATATTTTTTCAAGTCACAATATTTAAATGGCAAAAGATCACAAAATGGTGAAGTAAACATAATACCGATATACTAAATAGTATAACACTTATGTATACAAACATAACAGCTGGTAATACTCATTTATTACCTACCTTTAAAATTTTCTGCACGACAACAAAACAAAATACTACGCCTGCCACACGTGAAGCGTTCGCGCAAATGCCTCGATGGTGTGAGTGCGATAGTTAGTAGACCGAATGAAACAGAAGATGGTCGAGTGTTGCGTTTCATACTTATAGTCTTAGAGAAATGAAGGTATTCCATATTAGGATACTATTTCATATTTGGTGTCTTTCCTCTACTTATTGGGCACTGATTTCTAAGCAAACCAGAAAACTGTTTTATAAGACCAAAGTTCTGAAAAGACTAAAATAAAAATCGATTTTACAGAACCCGAGCTACAATTATATTGCTGAGAGGTTTTGATAGTGCACCTGCATACAAAATACTTTGCGTGACATTTCAGAAGATTTGGTTGGAGATCGAAACCGATTATTTAATATCGGTATCTTTTTCGCTACCCCTCTATTATTTTTACCGATATTTCTACTAGTTATCTCTAGATTCAATACCAATATACTAAATAAAAATAACCAATATCTAGTGTCGTCGACACAACTCAGAGGGCGTTATACCTAGAGCGTTAAATACCCATTTTAAAACGGTAACCGAAAAATAATATCTTACTGAATGTTCTAGAAAACCAGACTGTCCTAGAGTATCGCGTCTTTCCCTACACCTGTGTGTGCAGTCTACGCGGGCAAAGCCGCGGACTGGAATATAATGGGTATCTCTTACAACTTACAGCCGTTGACCGATGTTATCAAAACGAAGTGTTGATAGATTTATCTTTACCAGAGGAACGTCATAAGATGGACGATGTCAGCAAAAATTCAGTATAGTGGACAAATAGACCTCATAATTTTTATATACATACTAGGTAAGTTTTAAAAATTCACCATCCACACAAAGTGCTAACCCCTTTTTGAGATGCAATTTTCTGCTTCAAAGTAATCTATGTCTAAAGATTGTTATTCGCGAAGTGCTTGTCAGAAAGAGGGGTGTTATAAGTTTAACCTGTGTGTGTATCTGGCCGTGGCATCGTGGCTCCCAAACAGATGAACCGATTTGGATGCGGATTTTTTCGTGTTATAAATAAAAAATCCTCGAAATATCCTTATCGGAAATCTTTATAGTTCTGTGTCAAAAATTTTTTTTCTGTACAAATCGTCTCAGTGGTGACGGAGCGGAGAAAGGAGTATAAGTACAGTTCCAATCAAACTTTATGGCGGATGTGAATATAGGCACAAGTCGCGTTACAGTAACCAGTTTTAGATGTAGCGGGAGTCGGGACGCAGTGGAGCGAGGGGTATATGACTGTACCTGCGCAAGCACGCATAACTCCGTAAGTAGAAAGGCGAAATCCGAGTAAAACTACTGAGTAGCAAGCGATTTTCATGTGGGGCCCCGTAATTTCTTTGGAGCCCCGCAAGGTGGCGGCCGCCACCCGCGCGTGCATCTTAATTTATTTTCTGCACTTTAATGTATGAAATGTTATTGAGTGTTATATATTGCTGAAAACTAGAGTAAATTTTCTATAAAGTTTTCTATATTATAAATCATTTAGCTTAGAAACAAATACACCGCTGTTTGTTAAAAAGAAATAAGCACAAATCGCAAAACGTTTAAAAAAAATTATAAATTATTTTTGTCGCGGCGACGGTGACTGACCATAGACTGACTGGCTGTTTTTAAACATGACGAAAAAGAACTTTGACAATAATCAGACAGACGATTTTTCCTTATGACACGACATTAATAAATGTAACTAAAAATACTTTTCCTTTGTTCATTGACGACGGAACAAGTGGTCCTTCGAGCAAAAAAGACTAGTTCTACAGAAATACAGTTCGATTGTCAGACCAGGTACGATGTTGACTCGAGCCCAAGCAAAATTAGCAACCGACACCGAACACGCCGGTACGCAGCATGACTTGACCGCCGCGACCAGCATCAGCGCAGCTAACATTGCTGAAGGTAACAATAACACGAACCCTGAAGATCAGGGTGAGAACACCGTCTTCCTCAATACATCAAGGAACAATTCACCTCGACGTTCAATTGTTTCCGTTACTTCGTCAATACAGCGGCGAAGATTATTCGACTTGCAGCTGGAGGCGGCGAGACGTATGGCAGACGTAGAGAAAGAACTCATTGCGAAAGAATTGCAACAAGTGGTGGCCAGACGTATGGCAGACGTAGAGAAAGAACTCATTGCGAAAGAATTGGAACTTCGATCTGCTGCTATTCAAGAACAGGAACGCAGCAGCCGTGCCTCCTCTCGAGTATCTCTAACAAAAAAATACTCAAACATTTGCAACACGAAGACATCAGCTGCAGCGATTGTGCCCGATACGACAACTACACATACGCCGGTGACCAACCTGCATACTACGGACCTCTCCAAGTTTTTGGCACGTCAAACGTCCATAAAGGAGCTTCCGTTATATTCAGGTGATCCTGAAGAATGGCCAATGTTCTTCAGTCAATTTAAAAGTACAACACGACTCTGCAAGTACAGTGATGAAGAAAATATTGCACGACTGTCAAAGTGCCTAAAAGGTAAAGCTCGGGAGGCAGTTTCTGCTCTTTTGGTAAGTGCATCGAATATAGACAAGATTATAGACACACTAAAACTACGATTTGGACGTCCTGAGTATTTAATTGAGTCCATGCTTATGAAGATACGCACAATGCGCTACATTCGACACGACGACTTTAATCAACTCGTTGAATATGCGACCGCTGTACAGAATGTTGTAGCCATTATGATCTCCACAGATGAGTCAGGACATTTGACAAACACGACGCTAGTGAAAGAGATCATCGCAAAACTTCCGTCTTCTTTGAAATTGCAGTGGGGGTTTCATATACAGGATAATGAAATTAAGACGATCTCTCTCACTGATGTAGCCGATTGGTTGATGATGGTCGCTAATGCCGCTGTGCACGTCACACCAATGACAGTTTCAAGGCCGATGAGTTCTCACCGAGATAAAGACAAAGATAAGTCATTCAAACATTCTGTATTAGCCACTGCGAAGACATCACGTATTTGTTTTGAATGCAAGGGTGACCATGATTTTAAAGATTGTCCGAAATTTTTGAAATTGAACATTGATGACCGATGGAAGTACGTAACAGAAAAGAAGCTATGCTTTTCCTGTCTATCATCCAAACACCAGCTCAGAGACTGCAAGAGAAAAGTCAAATGTACAGAAGCAGATTGTTTTCATCGTCATCATCCTTCATTGCATGCGCCACCGATTTCTGCAGTAACCAACACGAAGCAGAGTGACATTCCAGTTACTGGCTCGATTTCTATCAACCACTACAATGATGTACGACAGAGCATCCTGCTAAAAGTAGCCCCAGTTGTGATTTCTGGACCGAATGGTGAATTTGAGACACTAGCTCTTCTTGACGAGGGATCTGCGGTTACACTAGCTGATATGTCACTTATTGAGCGCATCGGCATCACCGGTCCTAGCGCCTCCTTGAGCTTGCGCGGCGCGACTGGGATGACAACAACGGAATGTGATTCTTTGATAGTTTCTTTTGATATAAGAGGCCGAAGCTGTAATAATTTTTTTAAGTTAAACAATGTACGTAGCGTACGTGACTTGTCGTTGCCCGTATATAATTTTAAGTTTCATAAACTTGTAACAAAATTTCCATACCTGTCTGACTTTGTCAAAGACTTTGACCTGACATCATATGATAGACAAAGACCCTTGTTACTGATTGGCTCTGACAATATCGACCTAATTGTGACTCGTAAAGTTTATCAGGGCCCCAAGGGTAGTCCTATTGTTTCAGAGACGTATTTGGGACATATAGTTCATGGTAAGTTATCGTCTACAACTCCAACCAACACACCTGTACTGCATATGTGCGCCTGTGACGAACTAAACGTCTCAATCAAGCATTTCTTCTCAACCGAAAGCTTTGGGACAAAACCGCACCAAGACACTCCTCGTTCTCGAGAGGACTTAAAAGCTCTCAAGATCATGGAACAGACGACAAAGCTTCTCCCTGAGGGACGATGGGAAACTGGTTTACTGTGGAGGGACGAAAAACCACAGCTCCCTGATAGTTTTCCACTCGCAAGAAGTAGACTGAATGGTATTGAGAAGAAACTACGTAAGAACCCAGAGCTTGCTGTTCGGTACGCCAACAAAATTATGGAAAATGTGAATAAAGGTTATGCTTCTAAACTTAGTCCAGAGGAAGCGAAACAAAAGACTAGTCTGACTTATTATTTGCCTCATTTTGGGGTGTTCAATCCCAATAAACCGAACAAATTACGATTAGTTGTTGACCCCGCAGCAAAGATAAACGGCAAATCTTTGAATGATTTTCTTCTGTCCGGTCCTGACTTCTTAACATCCCTTCCTGGAGTGCTACTGACTTTTAGAAGCCGCAAGATTGCTGTTATGGGTGACATTCAGGAAATGTTTCACAGAGTAATGATCAGGCCAGAAGATCGTCAAGCTCAACGTTTTTTGTGGGAAGATGATGAATACGTCATGAATGTGATGACCTTTGGCGCTGTTTGCTCTCCTTCGTCATCTCAATACGTGAAGAACCTGAATGCTGAGCGTTTTCGTGAAACTCATCCAAGAGCTGTCGTGGCTATTGTAGACAGACATTATGTAGACGACTTTATAGACTCCGTAGACGACGAGGAAGCTGCGATCCGTCTTGTCGATGATGTTGTCATGATACATGCTGCTGGAGGGTTTAACATGACCAGCCTTATGTCAAACTCCAAAAAGGTTCTTAGACATATACCGACGGAAAAATTAGCATCTGGAGGTGTAAAGTTACTCACCGATAGAAACGCTGAAACAATGGAACGTGTTCTTGGAGTGTATTGGAATCCCGAGTCTGACTATTTCACTTTCAAGCTTTTGAAATTCGATGACAATTCTAAGAGACCAACGAAGCGAGAAGTCTTAAGACGTTTAATGTCAGTTTTTGATCCTTTAGGTTTTCTTTTGAACATAACTGTTATTGCACGTATTTTACTCCAAGACATCTGGAAGTCTCGCATTGGCTGGGATGACGAGATTGAATCAATACACTGCGAGCGATGGCTTCAGTACCTTAAAGAGTTGCTGAAGACTCGTGATTTGACTATACCGCGATGGCTGAAAACAGACTACTGCATAAGAGATGACCCTGCCGAACTTAATATTTTCTGTGATGCTAGCTCGAATGCTTTCGCTTGTGTCGATTATCTTCGAAGCAAAGCTACAGACGGATCTTGGGTCATTACCTTTGTTATGGCCAGAGCGAGAGTTGCGCCTCTGAAGTCTTTAAGTATTCCGCGACTTGAACTTCAAGCAGCAGTTTTAGGGGCACGATTAGGACAAGTTTTGAAGAAACATATTGACTGTCCAATATCTCGCACGCTCTTTTGGACAGACTCGAAAACCGTTTTGAGCTGGTTACGCTCGGAATCGGGAAGATTTAAGCCCTTTGTTTCACATCGAGTTAGTGAAATCACTGAAATTACAGATCCAAGTGATTGGAGGTGGGTTCCAACGCAGCAGAATCCAGCTGATGACGCTACTCGCGATGCAGTTTCAGAAAATACAAAATGGCTTGCGGGACCAGTTTTCTTACAGGATCCTGAAGACTTGTGGCCTATAGAAGAGGAACGGCTCTGTCTTAATCCAAACGACCTTGAGGTAAAGGCTATCTACACACTAGAAGAAACGGAAGAGCTTATAGAAGACAATCGTTTTTCAAAATACTGGCGTCTCGTTCGAAGTGTGGCATGGGTACTTCGTTTTTTCTACAATTTAAGGAACACAGGTGATCGTCGACACAATGAATTGGAGGCGCAAGAAATATCGACAGCTGAAATTTTATTGTACAAACAAAGTCAGCGACGATTCTTTTCGGCCGAAATTTCTGCCATTTCCAAAGGCTTTCCTGTCGACAAGAATAGCTGTTTACGCAAATTAACACCATCTATTGACTCTACTCAGCTCCTTCGCGTCGGGGGAAGGATTGAAAATGCGCCCTGTGTCACAGGCGATGTCAAACACCCGATCATCCTACATCCCAAAGACCATATTACCCAGCTGTTGATTCAACAATTTCATATTGATTGTGCGCATGTTGGAAGAGAGCAGGTTCTTAATAATTTGCGGCAAAGGTTCTGGATAATAAATGGACGAAACGCCGTGAAAAAAGTATTTCATAATTGCCAGTATTGCAAGAACAAGCGAGCACAGCCTTCTCCACCTTTAATGGGTCAACTACCAAATGTGAGACTTATGCCGAATGGACGCGTTTTTAAGTATACAGGTTTAGATTATTTTGGCCCGATCACCGTCAAAGTTGGACGACGTCATGAGAAACGTTACGGCGCTCTTTTCACTTGTCTTACCGTGAGGGCTATCCACATTGAAGTCGCGAGTGATCTGACTACAAGTAGCGCTATCATGGCCATACGGCGCTTTATAGCTCGACGTGGTTGTCCTACCGAGATGTGGTCGGATAATTCCACCACTTTCAAGGGAGCGGATAATGAGCTAAAAAATTTAGTGAAGAATGTAAACAGAGATGAAATACTCCAGTTCAGCAGCACCAGAAGTATAAAATGGAGTTTCATTGCTCCAAATGCTCCCCATATGGGCGGTTGTTGGGAGCGACTAATACGATCTGTCAAAATCGCTTTGAAATCGACTCTTAAAGACCGGACCCCAGATGATCAGACATTACAGACAGTCCTTGCGGAGGCTGAGTTCATAGTGAACCGCCGCCCACTTACATACGTTCCCATTGACCATGATGACGATCCTCCATTAACACCTAATGACCTTTTATTATCAAAAACTGAATGGGTTGATCATCCTCTTGACACGTTTACCGACGGCGATCTACTGAAAAGAAACTGGCGACAAGCACAAGCGCTCGCTGACTTATTCTGACGGAGGTGGGTCAGGGAGTACTTGCCAACTCTGACACGACGAGAAAAATGGTTTGCTACAACTGTCCCATTAGCTGTAGGTGACGTAGTGGTAATTGTTGACAACCAGTTGCCACGTAGCATGTGGTTGCGTGGAACCGTGACAAAGACCTACCCTGGTAAAGATGGTCATATACGCGTTGCCGACATTGTAATTATAGACTCGACCGGACACAAAAGACTTTACACGAGGCCAGTGACGAAACTCGGTAAATTAGACGTTCGCTCCAGCCCCTAAGTATTGGTTTTCCAATACTGGAGGTGGGAATGTCGCGGCGACGGTGATTGACCATAGACTGACTGGCTGTTTTTAAACATGACGAAAAAGAACTTTGACAATAATCAGACAGACGATTTTTCCTTATGACACGACATTAATAAATGTAACTAAAAATACTTTTCCTTTGTTCATTGACGACGGAACAATTTTACTGTCGTAATTGTGTTTTATTTGTAGCTTTAGCTATGTATTTACATTTAAAAACAAAAAAAAAAGATTCCATACAATGTTTTTACCATGGAACTAATATGTACTACGTACAACTGGAATGAGCTCTACGAAGAAATTTCGAGGTCCTAGAAATTTGACCTTGAAAACGAATTAAAAAGATAAAAGTAACAAGGACGTTAGTGGGTGCCATATTGTCTCTTTCTGATTAGGGTGACAAAGTTACGTAGGATAAATAAGACCATAACAGGAACTTTTTTATTTTCGACTAAGATCGAACAAAACTCTCTAAGCCTATCTTACCCCGTGACACTGAAGTTAACTTTTTTTACATGAGTATAAAGATTTCTGTATGTCCGTGTCAATAACATATGTCGTTATTTAGTAAATTAGAACCTTTAATTCGAACATTTGTCAAAATTGGTTTAGCAGGTTACAAATTAAAATGCTACAAACATACACCAGTATAGTTAAGGAGTAAAAATACATACATGAATGATGAGAATCAATTTACATTCATTATTAACAAATAATTATAATATTTATAAGGGATCATAAAACACGAACGTAAGCACTGAAAATGAGGTCTCGCGTGGGCACCGCGTAGTACAACTCGATAGCATCTAAAATACTGGTTGTATTTGTACGAAATACTGTTAATTCATCAAATTTACAAAAAAAAAAAATAATAAACGGCGGCAGTAGCCCGACTCCTATCCACCTCGATAGAAAAGTAGAAGCAAGCAAACAGCAGTTCAAGAGAGCTAGTCACTAAAAGCGGGCAACCCGCAGAAAATATGATCAATCGACGGAGGCTCACACCTCCAAAATAAATTGTGAAGCAGTTAGTAACTCAAAAAATCAAAGCTTCAAATATCGATATCTCAATCACCTTAGTAAATTAGCTGCATGCTCCCTTTATGTATAATACCCTTTTGAAAACAAATCTCCTATTAATTACAGAAATAAAGCTACCTAGAACGTGATTCATAATTGGATGGCTGTCCGCCTTTATTTACAAAATAGTTAAATCCCACAGAAGTAAAGATCCAAGCGCGACAAGTTGCGTAGGTACTTTTGCGCGCCGAAGCCCTCAGAACTATCACTCAGAAAATATCCGTTGAAACGATCCCCATGAGTCTAAACACGTTATTAAAAAGGTCAAGGATTCTATAGATATATATGTTTGAAATATATTTCTCATATATATTGTCGCACTTCACCGCCTTGAGCGCACGTGGGAACTTGAAAACATAAGTTCGTACAGGCAACCAAGCTCCTTTCTTTCCCGAAAAAACCCAACAATCTCAAAAATTCCCAATCATTCGGCGGATAAAATGGATTTAAAAGACTCTACGTACCGAAACATTATTTCTAGGGCCGAAACGTCTCATCAAAATTCAACGTTGGTGCGAGACCTAAGGATCTCAAATATTAATATGATGGCCTCCTTCCTTTCGATTGGCACCAGAGATACGGACAGATTCAATACCCCATCGAAATCACACACACAAGTCTCACAAATGCATATATGACGTCAAATTCATTACCCGTATGGTGTCAGATCTGTAACTAGAATGACGTCAGATATTATAACTAAATTATTTTCGTACTTTAACGAAAAACGTTTCTCTTAAAAACAATACATAGGTTTCCATCTTTCATATTCATTGAAATATCTGGCAACCTATTATTTCGGCCACATCATAGGCAAAAGAGGGCAAAAGGCAACTACCAAAGTATTATTATTAACTAATCTATACATTATGGACACCTTAGTATTATGACGTCAAAAACTTCAACTTTGACAGATGTCAAAATTCCCCAAATTCTCGTTTCAGTTGCCAGCATAAAACCATAAATTAAGACTTTCGTTTTAAATATTAATAAAAATTTTAACAAATATGAAATATACCATAACAAGCTATAAAAATACTATTATCATCCGCATACAAAGATATATTAAAAACCAGAAGTCACAAAAAATAAAGTGTAAAACTGAACACAATATTAATAATAAAAAATAAAACTAATCCAATAATCCACCCCTCGTCGCCCCCGACGCAAATGTGCCCATGACGCTCATCGCATTGCCGCGCTGAATTCCAATGGCAATTCTTTGCACCAGGAAGGAACCGGAACGGGGGTCGAGTCCCCTTTCTTTTAGACGACGGCCGATGCTCGCGACGAAACGTTTGGCTTCAATCCCCCAACAGCCAGCATCTTCCACCGCAAGAGGGACGAACAAGTATTTACTCTCCAGAGTAGAGTATTTGACTCGTTTTCTGGCGGCTGCAGACTCCGCAGCGGCTCCGGCCGTTCCCACGGTACGACCAAGGTGAGAGGCGGCAAATGTGCTGACACACGTGGCGTCCCAAAGTAGACACCTACCCTTCTCCCACGGCACCAAAGTCATACCATCGGATCGGCTAAGACCAGGAGGCTCCAACACGCACGGAAAAAAAGAGTGTAAAATAGTGTATTACTATCTATTTCTATAAATATATATTAATAATTTAGGTCTAAAAAAAATAAGTTTCCTAGAAAAAAATCTACAGATTTCGCTCTTCTCGCAATTATCGGAGGAAATTGAACAAATTTGTACGACAAAAAATTTTCAAAGAAAGTTATGGACCAATTTTCGATGTGCTACCATACTTAGCCACGCAAGCTCTTGCATTTTTTGACGCTAGTGTTTTCGTCTACCTTTATAACTTCTTGAAATAAGGCCGAATCTTACTTTCTAGGGTAGCTAATCTGATAATCATTAAATGAAAAGGGCACATGCTCAAGTCAGGGTTTTCGACCGTTTTTAAAATTTTATTTTTCAAACTTGTAGACAATCTACCAGTCTCGGAAGGTTTTTTATTTTTTCGATATTAATTCTTCCGTTTTTGAAACAATCAACTTTTTGTCCGAAAAATAGGGAAATTTCGACTTTTTCACCGTTTTCGATTTTCCGATAAAGTTACGAACCGATTTTAGAAAATTTAGTATCTTACAATGCTCCGAAAGCTCTTGATTTTTTTGCCATCACTGTCTTTTGTCTATCATCATAAATATTGGAAATATAGGCAAATTTATTACACTCCTACACGAAAACGATCTAATAAACATATTCATTTGTTACAAAAAGTTTTTATAAAAATAATGATTAAGTATGAGTCATCGTTTATTCTGACAAGCGGAAACATGTACTATGTATTTATGTAATATATAATATGTATGTAATATGTATTTATGTATTTGATATTGTGAACAAGATGAAAATAAATCAAAGTTACCAGCAGATTTTGTTATCTTTTATTGTAATAATTACTGTACTTACTCGAGATTGAACAAAATCTGTACCTACGTTATGGAGAAAAATTGACCTCATTTTCGGTTTCGGTGACCACGTGGGCAATCACGGCATTGCTTCGCAATGCTATTATGTAACCTTTATAGGCAGGGGCCTAATTAGTGAATTACCTACCCTAAAAAAAAGTGTTCATCAATAGTCGAGCAATGGATGACCCCCATAATAAAAACGAGAAATGTGAAGAGGAAGAAATATGCGTCTCTGTCTTCACCTCCGTTCGGCGACTGTGTACAACCAGCGACGTGAAATAGCAGCATAATACTAAACGAGACCTAATACTAATAATAATAAAAATAATTTTACTACTAACTTTAAGTATATAAATCTTTGGGCGAGTCGATTATTGAATATGGGCTAAGTTCCTATGGACTTACTTGTAAGACACATTTAGACAAAATTTACGGTTTACAGCTTCGTTTGCTAAAAGCGATTGTACCTCATAAGGTTAAGATTAAATATAAAGATAATAATCAGGGTTTGTTTTGCCACTGCAGAGTCTTGCCAGTGTACGATAAAATTAACTATATGTTGCTAATGGAGCAGTTCTTTAACAAAGACTTACAAATTGTGCATACACTTAATGGAACTGCAACACGTTCAGCACAGAAAAATAAACTTATTGTTCCGCCGCACAAAAACTTATATGGAAAAAATCAGTTGAAATGTAAAATCCCTTACTTGATAAATAACTTGCCCCTACAGTTAAGAAACAGCTTAACCTACTGCAGTAATATTAAATTCAAACTTAAATCCTACTTTATGGATAATTTGAGCTGCACCAGTTGAGAAAACAGGTGTCTGCTTATATGGTATAGCGTAACTATATGCACTTGCTTTCTATTTGCCTTTTGCTTTGATACCTCAAATTAAATCAAATCACAATTAAAGATCACACTGTATTTACACATTCTTTACACACAATTGTAGTACTTTATCAAAATACTTAAAATACGATACTTTAAAATAAGATTTTCGAAGGTTGCTCTCGATTTCTCTGAGATGCCATCATCAGATCCTGGTTTCTTTATCATGGTACCACTCCAGAGATATCTCTCTTCCACAAAAAAAAATCATCCAATTTGGTTCATAAACAACGACGTTATCCTGAACACACATTAAAAAAAAAAACATGTGTACGGTCGAATTGAGAAACTTCCTTCTTTTTTGAAGTCATTTAAAAAAACATGTATGATAATAAATGTTTACTAATTATTAATCATATTCATCTCATATTAGATTATCCAGCTATAATGAGGGGCCCAGGCGACAATCTGCGGGAATTGGTCTCGCATATCCGTGAACAAATGGGGGCAGAACATAGAAAGAAGAAAAACATAGGCCAACCGACCAAGCATTAGGACATGGTAGTCTTAGCCATTGTTATGGAAAGTAGACCAATTCACATGCAAGCAATGTCACATTAATCGCGACAATAAAAAACTGCCAACACTAGATGAGTTCTTCTCTTTCATACAGAGAAGAGCTAACAGTTTCGAAGAGAGCACAAAATTTGAAGGTAAGACCAATTTAAAGTCCCATAAGGTGACAAATTTAGCAAATGAAATCAGTTCTCAAAAAATCAATGGCTTATGACATTGTTTTGAATTTTTAGAGATTATAATGTTATTAATAATATAATGTCATTTGTTGTGTTATTGTTGTTCATTGCTTTTCATTTTTGTTCTATATTAGCTGTTAATGAACTGGTGATTTTATTCAAACCTATTTTATTTGTTGTATTGTTTTGTTTTTATTTTTATTTTATTGGTATCAGAAATTAGTAAATTCTGTGACTTATCCTAAGTGACATTCTTAGTGTCCTATAGTGATTAATAAATGTTTTCATTTCATTTCATTTCAATGTGCCGATTTTGTAATTCAAATTCACATAAATTAAGTGTTCTAAATTAGCAGCTACTTCAGCAACGCATAGTAATGAATTTATTAAATCAAATAAATTGTGTCCAATTTGCCTAAATTATAAAAACCGTAAGTTCCATTTTAAATGTTATTTATGTAAAAGTAAAGAACATAAATCGTTCTTACATCAAGACCTTGCGGTGGTCAATGGCTCAACAATGTCATTGTATAATAATAGGCAGACGAGTACAATTTTACTGCCTACCATCAAAGTCAAAATTGTTGATTAGTTAAACATGCAGTGGTTTAATATTTAATAAAGTTATTTATTAAATATATATTAACATATTAACATTGAGATAGTAAAAAACGGGAGTAAAACATAAGAGAGGTGACAGAAGTGATATAAAAGAAAAAACGAATACACTTCACTTCAAATAGTATACAAACTCAACCTATCTGATATTATAACTATTCCAACACTCCTCCGTAATCTCAGATCACATTCGTTTTATACTTTAACACCCATACCTCTCACACAAAACTCAAACTTACCTTTCAATAAAGGTTTAGTCATACTATCAGCTATCATATGTTCAGTCTCTAGATATTTTAATCGTATTATACCTGTTTGCACTGCTTCTCTGACATAATGATATCTTACATCCACATGTTTTATGTTTTGGTGATGTACTCCATGATTCTGTGCAATAGCCATTGCTGACTGACTGTCTGTGTTAATAGTTATAGGAGAGCTTTTATTTGTCAACTCATTAACAAATCTTTGTAAAAACACAGCTTCCTTTGCAGCCTGTGACAAACTCACATATTCAGCTTCTGCAGTCGACAGTGCAACAGTTCTCTGTTTCTTACTTTCCCATGACACGACTGCTCCGGCTAACTTGAATAGAAATCCTGAGTAAGATTTTCGATCACATATATCTCCTCCGTGATCAGCATCTGCGAAACCCTCTATGTTATATCCTTGTTTTTTGTACACAAGTCCAAAACTTTTGGTTCCTTTCAAGTATCGTAGAACACGTTTTGCTGCAGTCCAGTGTTCTTCGCTATAGCAGGTATTAAATTGACTTAAATAACTCACTGTGTGACTAATATCTGGTCTCGTACATACTGCTAAATACATGAGTGACCCAATTAGTTCTTTATATGGAATTCTTTCATCTGGCTTGAAATTGTTGTCTGCTGGCTTTGTCAACCTTTTTCCTACCACAAAAGGAGTGACAGCTGCTTTACAATCTGCCATCCCAAATTTTTGTATAAGTTTTTCAGTATATTCCTCTTGATCTAATTTAATAACACCATCTTGTTGTTTAAGTCTCATACCTAACACAAGTTCTGCCTTTCCAAGATCCTTCATCTCAAATTTGGACATAAGTTGATTCTTCAATTGTTGCATTTCACATTTGTCATTCCAGAATATGAGTAGATCATCGACATAAACTGCTATGATTATAACTTTATCTCCTTTCTTTCTTAAATACACACATGGTTCATTTACTGATCTTTTGAAATTCAATTTTTTTTAGTTCTGAATTAAGTTTCAAGTTCCAAGATCTCGGAGCTTGTTTTAATCCATACAGAGATTTCTTCAAAAGACAAACGTAATTCTCCTTTCCTTTCTCTTCAAACCCATCCGGCTGTTTCATAAAGACATTATCTTCCAAATCACCATTAAGGAAAGCCGTTTTTACGTCCATGTGACCTATACTTAAGTTTTGTTCTACTGCCAGTGCCAGTAAGAGTCGTAGGGTACTGTGTCTTACGACTGGAGAAAATGTTTCATGGTAATCTATACCTCGTCTTTGGCTGAAACCTCTTGCAACTAATCTTGCTTTGTACCTTCTCTTATTCCCTACCTCTTTTTTTATTTTAAATAACCATTTAGAATCAACCACGTTACAACATGGCAATGGTTTCACTAAAGTCCATGTTTTATTTTTATATAAAGCATCCAGTTCTTCTTGAATGGCTTTTCTCCATTCCTCTTTATCATATCTCGATAATGCTTCTTGAACTGTTGTTGGATCCTCCTCATCTGTTATGGCCTTGAAAATGACATGGTCAGGAAACTCTTTTGGTTTTCTGTTTCTTTCTGGATATCTTCTACCTGGATCTGATATTTCTTGATTTAATTGTAAATTTAAAATATCTCTTCCCTCAGACACCTCATTAGAGTTTTCTTCCATTTGATCTGTTTGTTCCATTTGTTCATTTTGAGATTCACTCTCTTCTTCACCAATACCTTTAGTGTCATTGTTCAAAGGAAGTATAACAGTACATTCTTCTTTAGGTTTCTCTTTGTTGTCATACATTTGATTTTCAAAAAATATCACATCTCTCGCCTTATATAATTTTCCACTATATGGATCAATTAGTCTATACGCTTTCGAGTCATCACAATATCCAACATGAAGTAACTCTTTACTTTTTGGATCCCATTTTGTGCGTTTTTGGTCTGGAACGTGCATAAACGCTTTGCATCCAAACACCCTAATCATGCTTAAATCGATTTTCCTACTTGTCCATGCTTCTTCTGGTGTAATACCTTTCACGGCCAGCGTAGGGGATCTGTTCTTTAAGTATACTGAGGTGTTAACAGCTTCTGCCCAATACTGTCTACCTAATTTTGCTTCTTCAAGCATGCTTCTCGCTCGCTCTGTAATTGTACGATTTGCACGCTCAGCAACTCCATTTTGTTCTGGCGTGTAATCTACTGTAAGTTGGTGTTGAATACCATGAGCCTTCATGTACTCATCTACTTGCTTATTTACGTATTCACCTCCATTATCGGTTCTTAAAATCTTAAGCTTCTTACCCGTTTGGTTTTCTGCAAAAGTTTTAAATTCTTTTATTTTTTTAAAAGCCTCATGTTTTCTTTTGAGAAAATAAACAAAGGTTTTTCTTGTTTTATCGTCGATAAAAGTGATAAAATACCTAAAACCATTAAATGAGTCAACACTCATTGGACCACACAGATCCGAGTGTACTAGTTCTAACACATCGCTCGCTCTCGTAGCACCATTTTTTTTTAAACGGTAGTTTTGTCTGTTTGCCTAACAAACATGACACACATTCTATTTTATTAATTTTATTAGAGAAACTTACCCCTTTAGCCATTATGTCTCTAAGTAGTTTAAGGTTACGTACTCCAAGATGTCCCATCCTTCGATGCCATAAGATCATCTCGTCGTCTGCAGTTGAGGCTAGTGCAAAATCACCCTGTGAACAGTGTTTCAGTTTATAAACACCCTTCTCTTCTACACCTTTAACTGACGCATTCCCTTTCACTACACACTCATCAGATTTAAAAATCTCACATCCTCTTTCTGAAAACACAACAACAAAATTTCTCTTTACTAGTGTACTTACGCTCAGTAAGTTTGTGTTTAACCCTTCTACATACATAGCACCTCTTATGGTTACACCTAACTCATCACTCACCACATTACCAATTCCTTCTCCATATACTTTACCGCCATCCGCACAAGAAATTTCTATTCTTTCACACTTTACAAAATCATTTAACAATTCTTTTTGATTTGTCATGTGCGATGATGCTCCAGAATCAATTATCCATTCTTCTATTGAATCACTCTTTTTCTTCACAGTTGCAAGTCCCGTGTGAAGAGCTGCATCTTTCTTCTTTCTTCTTGGATTTTCTGGACAATCTATCATTTTGTGTTCTCCATCGCAAATGTAACATCTCAATTTCTTCTTGTGTGTGTTGCTCAGAAATTTTCCTTTTCCTTTATTTTTCTTGACGAAGAGTGCGGAACTCGTGGATGGTTGAATGTCATTCGTGCTCACGTAATTGTCTTCCATTTGGAGTAGTTTCGTCTTTACGAAATCAGTTGTAAGTGTGACGTTAGCATTCTCAATCGTCATTATCATTGGTTGAAACTTTTCTGTAAGCCCTTGGAGCATTAATGCTGCAAGCAATTCATCGTCCACTTCTTTGCCTAGGTCACGCAGTTGCTGTGCTACTGTCATTAACGCAGTTACATACTCCCTTACTGAATTGAATTGCGTCAACTTAAGGCTAACGAGTTTGCTCAACAGTCTACATCGATTATTAATGCCTTTATCTTCAAAAGCTACCTTTAATGCTTCCCAGGCTTCTTTTGCCGTCTTTGCCTGACGCACATGCACTAAGCAGTGCGATTTCACCAGAAGACATATTTTTGCTCTTGCCTTTTGATCCATCTTAACTGCTTGTACGTCCGTAGCGGCCGGAGTCGTATTCGTATACTCCCAAAGATCATCATGTATTAAATACAACTCCATCATGAATTTCCAAGTATTATAATTGGAAATTCCATCCAGTTTCTCGAATGATGGCATACCTGATTCACGACTTAAGTCAATGCTTGCAATACGATCTCCATTTGTTAACATTGTAGTGCTGTCGACCATAACCTGTTGATTAGTTAAACATGCAGTGGTTTAATATTTAATAAAGTTATTTATTAAATATATATTAACATATTAACATTGAGATAGTAAAAAACGGGAGTAAAACATAAGAGAGGTGACAGAAGTGATATAAAAGAAAAAACGAATACACTTCACTTCAAATAGTATACAAACTCAACCTATCTGATATTATAACTATTCCAACAAAAATAAAATCTAATGATAGTACATATATCGTCACTAGAAGTTTAGTCGATTTGGAGAGTCAAACATTCATCACCTCTGACCTTGTAAAATCACTAGGCTTAAAAACTTTTGACTGCAATTTAAAAATAACAGCATTAGGACATCAAGAAAAATCTGTTTATAAGGCTGTCAATATGAAAATATTTCCATTATCAGGTGATTACAACCGTGTTGTAAAGTATTCCGTTGTTAATCAAATCACTTCAAACTTGCCTCAATAGAAATTCTGCTTAAGGAATGCAAGAATACCCAGTTATGTCACGATGGCAGACAATGAATATAATATTCCAAGTGGTATATCATTCCTATTAGCAGCCGATGTATTTTTCAATATTATTTTACCACAAAATCAAATTAGATTATAATTTAAATTTAATATACACCGAATTTGGTTATGTTGCAGCTGGTGAAATCAATGTGCAAAATAGCACCAATTTGAACATTCCAAGTTCATCAAACAGTACTACGCTTGTAGTCAATGTTAATTATGTAAAAGTGAATCCAAAAATCGACACCCTCTTACGAAAATTTTGTGAGACTGAATTAGTCCCTGAAACGAAATTAGAGGGTACATAAAACAAGCACGCAAACTACGAAACCGTTTTCAATGGAACAGTACAGTTATCTAACAATAAATTCCAGCTAACTCAGTGGACATGCTTAATTGTAGTGATACATTTTCAATAGCCCTACGTAGGCTCAATAATTTGCATAGTAGACTGTTGAAAAACAACACAAACAACAATATTGTGCCTTTATCTAAGAATATCCAGATTTAGGCCATGCAAAATTAATTGATTTGCAAAACTACAATACAAATTCCTTGTATTTTCTCCCCCATCATCCTGTAATCAGGAATGGCAAGACAACAAAATTAAGGGTCGTTTTCGATGCTAGTGCTCGAACCAAATCCGGTACTAGTCTAAATAATGTACTTATCAATGGTCCAAATGTCCAAAGGGAACTGTTCGATATTCTTATAAATTTTAGAAAATTCCAATATGTATTTTTAATAGATATTCGACACATGTACCGTTGCATTGATATAAATCCTTCACAAACTAACTTGCAAAACATCTTATAGAAAGACCATATCAATTCCGAATTAAAATGTTTACAGTTGAAAACTGTCACGCATGGCCTTAAAAGCTCCAGTTTCTGGGCAACAAGATGTTTGATCGAACTAGCGGACAGGTATGAACATCTCTACCCGTTAACAACACAAACACTCCGATGCACCACGTATGTCGATGACATACTTGCTGGTGCATCTTCAATAGATCAGGGTTTACAGGTAAGAGACAAACTTATTAAGCTTGTCTTAGTGTAGTCTTGGCGGTTTCAAATTACACAAATGGTCTGCAAGTCATCCTGACATATTACACAACATTCCTAAAGACAAACACCATTTCAGTGAGTTAGAAATACAAAAAGAAAATTTAGTATTCAAAGCTGTCGGGTTGTCCTTTGATATTAAACTCGATAGTTTCAAATAGTCCAAGTTCTAAAACCACCATGCCGAAATGGAATACAAGGAGTGTGTTCAGTTTCATTGGTTCATTTTTTGATCCACTCGAGTTAGCTGGTCTTGTCATAATGAAAGCAAAAGCATTTCTTCAAAAAATCTTGGTTGAAAAACTTGGGTGGGATTCACCACCACCAGAGCCATTAATCAAAGGTTGAACAGAATTTTATCATATTATAATTAATATGCCTCCTATATTAATAAGTAGAAATTTATATATTTATAATGCCCTTCAATTAGATATTGTGGACTACAGTGATGCATCATTAACTGGCTTTGGATGCTATATTTACATAAAGGCAATCCACTCTAATTACAGTATATTCAAATGTAATTTGTGCAAAATCAAGAGCGGCTCCTTTAAAATGCAAATTGACAGTGCCAAAACTTGATTTTAATAGTGCTGTATTACTGGCTCAGTTATTTAACCAAATAAACTCACAATTGAACATTTGTATCAAATACTTATTCACTGATTTGGAAATAGTAATGCACTGGATAAGTCAAGGAAAACTGGTTTACCATTATATGTTAACAATAGAGTCAAAATTATACATTCTCTAACTGACGGATGCCAGTGATCACACATAAGTGGAATTTTAAATCCTGTATATTATTTGTCAAGAAATTGTAACCCTCAAGAATTAATTAATTATAAAATGTGGTGACATGGACCACTAGAGCTGTTCCAAGTAAATTACAAACCAAAAACAATGTCACTCGTTTGTAATTTAAACTCAATGTATAATTTACATAATATTAATGAAAATACAACATGTGAAAATGACATGACAACATTTTTCTCCAAGTTTTCATCCATAATTCAGCTTCAAAGAATAATAGCTTATGTATTAAGATTTGTGAACAACTGTTGAAATGTAAATAAAAAGTTGATACACTTTCAGCATCTGAACTAAAAAATTCACTGCTTAAAATAATTGCAATTGTGCAACAAGTTCATTTCTCTTATAAAATTATATGTCTCAACAAAAATAATGAGATAAAACAAATTTGAAAAAAAACTCCATCCCCTTTTAGATGGCCACAATATTTTACGAGTAGGGGGACGTCTACAAAAGTCTGATTTATAGTCTATAAGTCTATTATACTACCGAACAAATCTCACGTAACTTATTTGATAATTAGAAATGAACATTTGTGACTCTTGCATACTGGTATAAAACTTGTTATATGTAGTTTGCTTCAAAGGTATTGGATTATAAGTGCTACCAGAATAAGGAAAGCAATTTTACTCAAATGTGTCACTTGTGTCCGCTTTAGGGCAGAAGCAGCAAGACAACTAATTGGCTCATTACCCTTTAATTGTGTGAATGAGGCACATGTATTTAGTAAAGTTGGAATAGATTATTGCGGGCCATTTGACGTCAAGCAGTCAACATTGCGAAGAAGCATCACTACTAAAGGATATGCGGTTGTATTTGTGTGCTTTGCAACTAAAGCTATTCATTTAGGAATTGTATCTGATCATCATCATCATCATCATCATCAGCCCGTGTCTCTCCACTGCAGGATATAGGCCTACCCCAAGGCTCGCCACCACACATGGTCCTCTGCCTTCCGCATCCAATTACACCCGGTATGGTGCTTCAGGTCATCAGTCCACCTGGCCGGGGGGCGTCCAACACTTCGCTTCCCAATACGTGGCCTCCACTCGAGAACCTGTCTACCCCATCAGTTGTCGGTTCTACGGCAAATGTGACCGGCCCATTGCCACTTCAGCTTGCTAATCACTTCGGCTATGTCGACAACTTTAGTTCTTCGACGGATTTCAGTATTCCTGATTTTGTCCATCAAGGAAATACCGAGCATAGCCTTATAGCAGAGCAGAGCATTGTATCTGATATCACCTCCAATTGTTTTCTCGCCGCTTTCAAGCACTTCTGTTCCCGACGTGGAATACCAAATACAGTTTATTGCGACAATGCCCCGACCTTCAAAGGAGCAAATAACCAACTGCAACAGCTCTATTCACATGCTCATCAAAATTCAATTAACAACTTTGCATCAGAAAAAGGTATAGAGTTTAAATGCGTCCCATGCTATTCACCGGATTTCGGCGATCTAAGAGAAGCAGCAGTAAAAAGTTTCAAACACCATTTCAAAAGGATCATGGGCGTAAATAACTTCACTTATGAACAACTTAATAGCATAATAAATATATAGGAATCCTAAACTCTCGTCCCATTACTCAAATGTCAAGTGATCCCACATATCTGTCAGTTTTAACACCAGGTCACTTTCTAATAGGAATACCTATTAACTTCATCCCCGAAGAAAATACTACCACCATACCGACCAACCGGCTTCACTTTTGGAGACATTGTACATAAATACAACATTTCTGGAAGTCAGGCACAAGGACTATCTGTCGTGCTTAACAGTCAGCCTAAATTGCTTGAAAATCAGCCTAATATTAAACAAGGTATGTTGGTAGTTGGTACATCTCAAAGAAGACAACTGCCTGCCTCGACAGTGGTGAATGGCCAGAATTATCAGAATCTTTCCTGGAGATGATGAAAGGGTAAGAGTTGCAGAAGTTTTGACCTCCAATGACCATACTCATCATAGAGGCATAAGCAAATTAGCGGTTCTGCCTATATACGATTATGGCAATTTAACTTAAATGGTCAATTTAGTTATGACTTCCAGTAGCCATACTCATTGTCGAGGCATAAGCAAATTAGCGGTTCTGCTTATATATGACAATTTAACTTAAATGGTTAATTTAGTTTTGAGTTCCAGTGGCCATACTCATCGTAGATACAACATGTACAACAACATCGTTGTTGTGCATTATGAACTGTAGAATATTTTTATAATGAATAAAATCTTTGTGTAAATAACTATACTAGGTATTCTAAGATTGTTGTTTGATTAGAGCTTTTTATTTGTTCAGTTGAATTAGTTAGCAGAATAATATATAAAGAAAATTTATTATCGAATCATTTTGTACTATTAGATATTCTCAAATTCGTTATATCAATATGTGCAACTTTAGGCCTTGGTAGCATGTTCAATTCTGTTTTGAACCAAGGTAAAAATGTTACGTATTACAGTAGCAACACTGTTCTCTCTCTTTTTGCAACCTTTGTCTAGTGAGCGTGTGCTCCCACAATATTTATAGAAATAAAAGAAATAACAATTCAAACTGTTTCATTCACATTCAAATAGTAAACAAGAAAACAAAAAAAAGATATCCAAAAAATACACTCATAAAATGTCGAAGGTTCTCCTAAAATAACTATTAAATTTTTTTAATTGTCCTTTTTCTTTAATATGGTATTTTAGCGTTGTATATCGATCCGCCATAAAGTTTGAGGCGATCTATACTATAGTTTAATGTTGAAGGACTCGTATGATGAGAGGTGTGCCAAAAATCACTAAATTTTAAAATTCGCTTGTCTGTCTGATTGTTTATATGTTTATACACAATAGGTTTAGTCACATATAGCTGATATAACTATGGGACGTTTAGGAAATAAATAAATTATTTTCTTGCGTTATTCGGAAAAAATAAAATTTAATAATTTTAATATTATATATTTCCATGTATGATAACGTTTTGGAAGATTAAAGTTTTAATTTTTATAAACAGCGCCATCTGTGTTAATCGATAAACATTAATAGTACAAAATAATGTGATTCTCATTTAAAGTTTTTATATTTTACCAGTAGATGGCTCTATTTAATTTATTTAAAAAATATTAATCACTATAAGAAGTAGGTATGTATATGTGAGAATACTGATGACTGATGCCCATGTGTTATTATTTAGTTATCGTTACTGAATATTTACAATTATAATTTTCCAAATTAATTTTATGTTTCATTGGCACGTTTATATCAAGTATCAAACTTTATGGCGGATGCGAACATAGACACAAGTTGCGTCGCAGTAATCAGGTTTAGGTGTAGCGGGACGCAGTGGAGCGAGGGGTATATATATGACCGTACCTGCGCAAGCACGCTATGGCGTTGCCTTCCGATCCGCCATAAAGTTTGAGGCGAACTATAAGAAGTTGTAAAAGTCACTGACATATTATATATGTTTGCATACAATTACATTTTGATTATTAAATCGAGTTCCATATTTTTTAACTAAATTATTATATTATTATTATATTACTATGTACAACAAAACAACAAATTAAAATTTTAAAACTAAATTCATTTTGTTCAATAGCAATTTATGCACTATTAAAACCTAATAGAGTTTCGGCTTAAAAAACTGGCTAAGTGCGAGTCAGACTCGCACACCAAGGGTTGCGTATCACCATGCAATATAAAAAAACACGTTTATATTCTACCTACCGGGACCCACTTTAAAACTTTATTTTATTTCTATAATTTGTTGATGACAGATGTTGATGATCTCACAACCACCAATCACCAAAAACGTCGAAAAAAACACGTTTCTTTTATGGGGGGGATAAATTTATAAATTTATTATATTCATTGTCAAACTCATCTTCGTCTAATATAAATGGGTACACTGAAAAATTCAGCGTTGTCGTAAAATGGTGTACGTTAACAACTTATTTAAAATAAACTAAGTTAACGTTCTACCGTATAAAGACGCAGTAGTCAGAGGTCGTTAAGTGTGGTCGTATCCTTCCCGTCGTCGGTTTATCGTGTAGTGCCTCATAAAATGTTGTCAATCCCTTCTCTAAATTGGCTGAGATTGCTGAAGGTGGGAAAAAATATGTCATAGCTTTATTTTGTTGCTGTAACATGAGTACGTTTTATTTTACGCGAAAATTTGTCAGTGCCTTGTGTAGGTATTATAAAGAGTTAATGGAATGATTGAGGTATAACCACAGATAAACAAAATACGCAGACAAAATTAGGTTAGATATGCAGTGTTTGAACAATAAAACGTGTCTCAAAATCTTAATTCCTTTTCTGCACTACGTACAGCTAGCTATTGGGGGATAGGTATATAATAAATTGACAATGGCTACAACTTCGTGTCCAAGTGGAGTTACACAGTATAGGTATTGTACGGTATTTAGCTGTTTGTACAGCTTATATGCAGCTATCGTATAGCTCTTTTCTCGAGTTTGTGTGCTAGTTGAGGCAAAATCTACCGATCTACGAAATATTCGCAGTGGGTATATATACCATCCCATTCTCTCTAAAAATTATAGTAGGTATGCAGATCTTACAGCAAACGGTAGCTTAATTTTGCGTTTTGTTTGCGGTCTTTAAGATATATATTTCTAAAGATATTGCTGCTGTGACATGGTAGCCTGATAGAACCTGAAATTAATTATCTGTAAGATGTGAAAATCGTAGCGATGCAGTATAGACAGATTTGCTTTATTAAGGACAGATAAACGTGCAGGCAAAGCTTTTGATATTTAATTTGATAAGTTAAAGTTTTTAAAATGAAACTTTTAGTGTGACAGTTGAGTAAATATGAAAATACCGAGAAAAAATAACAAAAGAAGATGAAAGAAGGGTACTTGAAGCTTAATCCACCACACCGCGGGTCGGTGGATTTTGACGACTACAATCTGATGGTGGGAATCAGAACCGACGGCTTAACGTGCTCTCCGAGAAATGGAGTCAGTGACAGTTACGTACTTAAGTCAGAAAATACTCATTGGTACACAACAGTTTCTGGGATTTGAACCCGACCTTCTAAACAAGAAGCGGGTTCGCCACCACTACGCTATTACGACACAAACGAAAAATAATGTGCTTTATATACATGCGTATACATGACAACAACGTCTAGGCCCCAAATTAGCTTGTGTTTTGGGTACCAAGCGAAGACACCACATACATATAACAACCAAGACCCGGTACCAGTATCGATATTCATCATATAAATTCTGACCCGACCTGGGATTTGAACCCGGTCAGGTCGAACGTCGAGTTGGAATTCGGACCTCCAGCTTCGTAGGCAGGGTCGCTACCCACTAGGCTAAGCGGTCGTCTATATAGCGGTATATATAAGTTACATTAAATATATTTCTGTGAACTTTGTAAATCTATTGCAATAAATAATTTGAAATAATACGATATTGACCTCATTGAATTGATGGTCCTTTGCTAAATATATTAACCGCAATTCACCCCCCCGGGCATTACGGTCGTGAAAATATTCAGAGAGGGTGTACCTACCGGTTGTGTTTATTGTGATTCGTTCCCGTATTGTGTCATAACTCTTAAGGCGAACGCTTTACGGCGGTAACATCAGCGATTGTGAATTGCTGTACTGGCCTATACTACCAGCGGACCGATGATGGTCTGTCACCATCAATTTTTTATACCTACGCTGCTGGAGCTGATGCAGCTCTTCTTCAGCATTGAGTTAAGGAGTTTGGATTATGAGCCCACCACGCTGGTCTGGTACCCCCAATATGATCCGATCCGATGTGACGATGTTGGCGGAGCCTATGTTATATTTATTTGTTTTAAGTTTTTATAAACTAAAAATGCATTTATCAAAATGATTGTAGCGGGAATTGAACCTTTGACCTTTGTATGAAAAGCGCGGTGTTTAGTCATTCAGTTACCAGAATCAGAGAGTTTTTTTATTACCATAGATTAAGTTTTCTAAAACTTCGTATGCGTCGTATGAAGAATACTATTCGTATATACCTACACTGCTTTCAAATGATTTTCTATTTATTTATGTATTATTTTTGTCAAGCAGGAATTTAGCTAACCGAACCAAACAACATGTCAATTCCATTCGAAGTTTACAATCACCTTGTCCGTAACAGTTCCCACCTTACCACATTGTAATGGCGCGTAACAGTAAGATTCTAACTTCTTTTTTATTGACGCACCTTTAGCGACGCTTTTCCACAACTTTGAATTTGGAACGTTTTTACTGACTACACACGTCTCAGTATGACATAAGTAACATTACATTTTGTTTGATCAAAGACGGTATTTCTATCACCATAAGGTATATTTTCGTTTAAAATATTAATGATGAAACAGTCTTTAACTTTTCATCGTATTTTTGTGTCCTTCGAAATTATAGCTCACGTCGGATCGTATGACAAAGAAAACTGCTTTGAATACGATTTCGGCTTTTTATTAAAATGATTGGATTTTCGTATTCTTTGTTTTTATTAGACTAGGTGTTATGTGATGTTTTATTTTGCAATTGGTTCTGTTTTGACTTCACTGTTGCAAAATGGGGAAAATTTTGCCTGTTTCCTGTTTTCGGTAATTCGAAATTCAAAAATTTTTATTTAATGTAAGATGTATTAATATTATTGAAAACCAAGAAGTTTTTACCGGCGGTTCTGAAATGAACTAATATGTCAACAAGCTTTTGGTGCGACTTTGTCTGCTAGATTTTCACTGTAAATATAATTAGCAACGGGCTCCCCGACTATATGGTAAATATTATCAGCGATGAGCTCCCCGACTATATTGCAAATGTAATCAGTAACTGGCTCCATGACCATATTATCATAATTGAAATCAACGACTGACTCCTGGACTGTTTCGTAATACCGCAACTGGCTCATGGATGACGTCAGAACGTAAAGCGGATCGTCACAAACATTTTCTTTCTACCCTGCTAAAAGAAGTTTCACTCAAAAATGTGTATTTATATTCAAGGACAGAGACGTAAAAAAACTCTAGATTTCCTATCACTGAACAACCTATGAAGCACTGCTTAAATTTGTGTGAGTGGGAGCTCCGTAGCGTCGTTTGACTTACTATAATATATGAGTGTGTTCAAAGTTAATTCACGATTCTACGTCCGGGTATTCCTAAATTAATGTTCAAAGATGGCTACATAATTATTCAGTTACAATAAAATAAACAATATATTTACAATATAATTTCATGTCCAAATATCACTCCGTTTAAAATAATAGAATCAGTAGGTACCTTAACTTATTCTATATATTATTATATATCGATGACCGATTACTGGGTGGTTAGACACCCTAACTGCGGAGCTAAGGGTGGCGGGTTCGATTCCCGCTCGGGACAAATATTTGTGTCCATAAACATGTATATTTTGTTCCTGGTCTTAACATATTTATAAATGTAAATATTATTAAAAAAAGAATATTTAAGTATATATATCAGTTGTCTAGTAACCCATAACACAAGCATAATACTAGCTTAGTTTGGGACTAGATGGCACTGTATGGGATGTCCATTGTATTATTATTATTGATATATCATGTCCAAATATCACTTCGTTTAAAATAATAGAATCGGTAGGTATCTTAACTAATTCTATATTTTAATATAAAATATTTAATATAACAAACTCCGGATCGGTCTTCAGCATGAACGGACAAAGAAACTCGGAGAGTATTCTAATTACTAAGTCTTACAGTTTTTAAATGAACAAAAGAACTTAAAGAGCGTTTGTTCAAAGGCTTTGTATTCAAACGGACGCAAAGAACTTGAAATGTATAGAAAGGGTTAATAATCCGTGAAATATTGCAAGTGTTCTACTTACTTAAAAACTTAGGAAAAGAAGTAGCGTAAAGTATCTGCCCCTAAAGCGATTGTGGCGAGAAACGGCCGGTTCTTTCTTGTGAAATATTGCGTTGTACAAAATGTAGATACCTCTGCCATATTTAAAAAAAATAATAATGGTGTAATCTATGTACTTATTGCTTGGAAAATATTGTCTGTTCGTCGTATACGTAATTTTCATTTTACGTGAGTTTCATAATAATGTTATTTATTTGTAAATAATAATTAAAATAGGTTTGTGTGTTCGTTATTATTTAAGAAATTTTTAAGCGGTAATCTGTGTCCAAACAGACATTACATTCCACGAGCGAAATATTATTGTAATGTATAAAGTAAATTTATGCCAATAACGTATAAAAAATTATAAAATAAAACAAATCTATAAAATTAAAGAAATAAGTACTTACCTAGTCATGTATTTACTATTGCATATTTAAATAAACTAATTTATCCCGATTTTATCTACGTAGCATGTGCAAACATAGACATATGTGCAAATCACTTACGTAAATGTTTACTATAGTTCCAATCAAACTTTATGGCGGATCGGAATACAACGCTTTACGCATGCTTGCGCAGGTTCAGTCATATGCCCCTCGCTCCACTGCGTCCCGCTACACCTGAAACTGGTTACTGCGACGCGACTTGTGCCTATGTTCACATCCGCCATAAAGGTTGATTGGAACTGTACCTGCTTATATTGTGTAGTCGTTACAAGAACGTTGCTAATTGCATTTCATAAATTTCAGGCGTTAGAAAATTTTATATATTTAATAAAATTTAATCTCTTATTCAATATGTTCCCAGTTTCCAAGACCAAGAATATATTTATAAGTCTAATGTAACTAAATATGGAGGACATAAACAAAGATTACTTTGGAAATATCTAATACTAAAGCCTTGTAATTAGTTATTAGAAAAGTTTTCATCAGTAGGTACAGTAATTGATCTTGTTATATCCTAAACTTATATACTTAAAAATGTTTTCGCTTTTTTGTAATTTTTGTTTAAATTTAGACTTTAAGCACTTCAATAAAATTTCAAAAACATTATAGGGACACCTTTGTAAGACAATCCTGTGATAAATTAAAATAAGTACCTACCTATGTCATATTAACATTTTCTTATCCTCTATTTATCTATTTACACACGACTTTGTGTGAAAACGATCCCATATAAATTTTGTAATTATTACTACTTCATTACAACATACAACATATAAACTATCAGACATGTTTGTTTGTCAAAAACAATAGGATTTGTGTTCCATGAAAATTGCACATATTATTATTTTATATCGATTTATTTTTATAAACCTCTTGATCTCTTAAATTTCTAACTATACTTATTAAGAAAATTATTTTGTATAAGAATCAAATCATTTCAAATATATTTATTTCGTAGTTATGTAACATAATCTTGAAATACGTCATAAGAGTGAATTTTATTACTTTGTGGAAGAACGTCACCACAAAGGCGCACAAACTGAGGGACGCTCTTTCTAACAAAATTATAAAAAAAAAATTTAACAATAAGTGCTTAAAAAATAATATTATTGAAACAAACTGATAGGCGAGCGGCTTACACCCATGGATTTTTATCATCTAAGTAGTCTGATACTTTATAATAAGCTTTTGCATAAAGCTTTCGTTTTATTGTAGTTTTAAACTTGTGAAGGGGTAGATCTTGACAAGAATTGTTTGTTTCCTAAATAAACAAATAAATAAATAAAATACTCTCTTAATAACAATAATAATATTAACAACCTTTTATTAACACAGCGTGCATCGTACACCCTACTAACTAAATCTAAATCCAATTAATTGTCCTAACAACAAATAGTTTTCTCGCCTTGCAGCACAAACCGCAGCCAAGGAAGGAGCCGTGCGTGATTGTTTCAAAGATTTATACGGCCGGACCGTGTTAGCCAAATTGAAAACTGACTATAAATTAGCGACACTGGACTTAACTAATTTGCTTAGCTTTCAGTGATTTACAACGACAACGAAAATGAATGGAGTAAAGGCATTCCGGATATTGGCATCTATAGAATTATCATCAATTTTTCATATGTAGGTTGCTAGACGCGGGCGCAGCACGGTTGCCATGATACTATTATTTAACGTGTAGACACTTGCTGGCGATTCGTAAAAGATTTGTATGGGGATTTCAGTTCTTCTCGATACCGCTAGAGGCGCTGTCCATACAAGTCTTTTACAAGTCGCTAGCGAATGTCGACACGTTATACAAATTCAAATTCATGGTAACCGTGCTGATCGCAGCTCTCGTGACGGCGGCATGGCAACTAGGACTGTCTTGCGGCAGCAATAAATTAATTTTTATGCGGTATCGATTGAAGAAATATTTATACATTTGCTGTACCTAAGGATATGTCTATCAAAAAACATTAATGGTAAACAGTATTATTATTAAAACTCTAACAAAAAAATATAAACCAAGTTAGTTAGGTAGTTCAAGGTCACAGTTGGCGTTGTAGTTGAAGTAGGTAGTTGACACTCTCCATTCTTGTCGGGTAATACTAATTTCAGCTTTAAATAAATAGTTTATTATTAAACTGTTTGTAAATGCTAGTTTATTTTGCACATAATTTTTAATTTTATTTATAGGTAAATGATTTTGAATAAGCAATTAAAATTGCTCATTCAAAAACATTTAAATTGTGAATCAAGGGCTAAATAAACTGGAAATGACGATATTACAATTTTAAAGTTTTTGAATAAGCAGTTAAAATTGCTTATTCAAAAGTATTCAAATTGTAAATTTAAATTAATTTAATTAAAAAAATGTTTTGTTTGTCTAAGAAGTTTTATTCCCTTCGGTGTATCGAGACTTGTCCCTTTAAGACATTGCATAATATGGCTGAAGGTTGAATGAAAGATTATGATTCCAGTTTTTATTTGACTACTAACCCACTGACCTAAATTGTTTTCAGTGTTTTAGTTCTGATACAGAGACGTACCTACTTAGTACTGTTGGTTTCTAGTTATCGGGACGTTGTATGGATGTTCCAGCATATATCGTGGAAAATTCTAGAAAATTGTCAATGAATTAAAAAATAAATATGAAATAAAAAAAAATTCGAAACGAAAATTACGTTAAGTAAAAAAAAATATATAATCGTGGTCCTCTAAAAATAGCCAAATAATGAAGTACTTACCTACCTGTATTTTAATTTTCATAGATTTTAATTAACTGTCGTGCGTGATTGTGTTGATAACTAAAGCATACCTATGCAAGTATGAACATCGTCGTCGGTTGATCGGAATTTTAGGTTTTATTGTTTTAGAATTATAAAGTACAGATACAATTGATTACTTCCCTTTTTTAGAGTACCAATTTTTTTTTTTTTATTTACGGTTTTTTCGTCGTGGTTGCGTCATAATAATGCGTCGACTAGTTTTTAAATTAAATCGTTAGAAAAACACATGTACTCGTATATGCATATAGAGCGCACTATAAGTTTCCGGAACTGGCCACTTACAAAAACAATACTTTAAAAAGAATTACTACATTTGAATATGGAATTCTTTTGCTATAGAATACGAGTTTTTTCAAAAGAGCGCATGTGCAACGTCGTAGTTTCTTGTGGCATTTTGAAAAAACTCCATATTAACCGTACTATACGTTGCCTGTTTTTTATTATTGTTCAAATAAAAATAGTTTAACTCTCATACACTAGACATTGGCAGAGTTAACATATGAACGCCATTAACCAAAAAAAGAAGGTATAGAATACAGTAATACAGCGAACAAAGATGGATGGCAAGTTTGTACCTTGGATTGTGAAATTATGAAACCTTTACCAATAATTAAACGTTCGATTGTTTGATTTTGAAAATTCCTAGATGTGGCACTGAAAGATATTAAATCATGTTTAAGTTTTTTACTGCATTAACACAACAACAGTAGAATCTAGTGTGGTATTTGACATATAATATGAAGTTTACAGTGTTGCGGATAAAGAACTTCTCCTCGAACATTTTAGTAATTATCTAATCAGGGTCAAGTTGTACAGGTAAATTAGTCAGCTATATGTTCTTTAACTAGTGTCTTTAACACAAAGAAATTTTTGTTATAATTTCACAACTTAAAATAAATTCCAGTACCTACACCACATGTATGGGGCTCGCCGTTGTTATTTTTGTTGTTTCATTCAACTGTCATTTGTTTTTACATTGTGGCGTCATTTTAAAAATTGCGTGTCATCATCACTATTGGTTTAAAGGGTTTAAGTCGTGAAAATTGTCGTAGTATGATTTTCTACGATTTAAGCAAGTTTATTTCGACGTGTCGATCCCAGTGACGAATTTCGTGATGGTCGCCCGTGGGCTGTGAACAACAAAAACATCGACGCCGTTGGATCTAAACAGACAAGCATGAGTCAAATCCAATCAATCCTACACAAACATTTGGGTGTGAAAGAGCTGAGTACGCGGTGGATCACACACAATTTGACTGAGGCTCAAAAAAGGGACCGCGTCACTTGGTGTTATGACATGCTTATTACATTCAAGGAAGGAGCGTCAAATTTGGTGTGGGACATAGTAACAGGTGACAAAACATAGATATATTGCTACGACTCCAAAAACAAGGGTTTGATTCGAAATCCCGCAAGTTCAAAATCCCGAATGTTCATAAACCCGAAAGTTCATAATCTCGAAACTATAAAAATTACCCATAAAACAAGCATTACTGAAATCAAAATATTTTTTAACACCCTTTTGTTAGCTTCACGGTCCCTTCACATGTATGTATGTCGCACGTATTATGTATGATTCTAATGAAATCCAAGAAATTTAATTTCACCCACTTCTAAATTGTTTCTAATCACCATACTAAAATTATAAAGCAACAGCGGTACTTAGTAATATCTGTATTAGTACTCGCGTGGAGAGTTTTCGGGATTTCGAATGTTTGGATTTGTGAACATTCGGGATTATGAATTCGGGATTTCGAATCAAACCCCAAAACAAAACAGCCATCGAAACTATGGGTCTATCGAGATTTAAATGATAAGTATATACCCAATTTTAAAATCGTATGAATGCACAAATAACACACAAACACACACCCTCACCCTCACACACACACATACACATACACACGCGCGCGCACACACATACACACACACACACACACACATATTCATTTTGTTTTCATTATTAGTATAAAATGTTATAAATAGTTTATTTTCATATATCATATCCTCTCTGTATACATAATAAATGTATTACCTGTGGGAAGAGCAGAACCTCCTACTACAAGCATCTAATATGCTTACTGGGATGGTTCTGGCCATTGTATACAAATGTACAAAAATGTTAACGTGAATAAACTATTTTTATTTTATTTTTTTTATTTATCGAGATGAGCTGAAACCAACCTGACGCGCAAGCGAAGTGTCTCTAAGCGGATGATTGCTTCTTTTTTTAAATAAAACTGGACACGTGGCTACTGTTGCTTTGAAGAATTGTCGTACCGCGACTACTTATGGATACACGACCATTTGTTTGCCGGAAGTTATTGACGAACGCCGTAAAAATGCCCGTAGGCATTGTATCATCTTGCACCACGACAATGCCAGTTCTCACACGGCCAAACAAACAAATAGATTTTTTAAAGAGAAAAACGTGGAACTTATGAACAATCCTGCATACAGTCACGATCTGGCACCTTACGACTATTTTTGTTCGTAAAAATTGAGAACCAATTACGCGGTCAACGATTTTCATAACCAGAAGAGGCTGTCGGAAGAGTATGAAAGACATGTTTCGAGGTCACCGGGAAGGAGTGGCATAAATCAAAATTGGTTTATTCGAATGAAATAGTGGATTTATACTAACGGAGGATATTTTGAGAAATCAATTAAATTTTACTTATTAGCAATTGTTTTTTTTTTTTTTTTATAACACATACAATCACAACAACGTCTAGGTCCCAAACTAAGCATTAGCTTGTATTTTGGGTACCAAGCGAAGACACCACATACATATAACAACCAAGACCCGGTGCCAGTATTAATATTCATCATATAAATACTGACCCGACCTGGGATTCGAACCCGGGACCTCCAGCTTCGTAGGCAGGTTCGCTGCCCACTAGGCTAAGCGGTCGTCAATGTTTTTTTTCATTCATTCCAGAAAATTTCAATGTGCCACACGCACACATACATAAAAATAAATGTCAAGTAATAGTAAGTACTAGGCATTTGGCCTGCGAGGACTACCTACACGTTTATACCAGGGCTGCTAAAATCTTCTAACTTTCTAGAAAATCATGACGTGATCCTTTTCATATTTTTTGAATCATAAGAAAAATCCAAAAAAAGTTACTTTGAAATCTATCAAATAGTTTTCAAGTTAAATCTTTACAAACATTCGTACATACAATTTTTTTTATGTAATTGTTTTGTAAGCCCTTGTGTAGTACAAAAAACTCATTTTTAAAATTAAAAAAATCCACCTTTTGTATTGTACGACCTATTTACTGTGATCCCAAAATCTACAAAACAACACCTGCGAATTTGAATAACAATTTTTCGTTTAAGACGTAATAGTTGACGTATGTGCGCTGAATGTAAAGAAAGTTATAAGATTCTTAAATTCGGAACAATGAAATTAATTTTATTGTGTCTTTTGTATTTAACTAACATGTGTGTTGGACGCATACATGACGTGTGTATGCATCAGTATCAGAAAATAAGACTAAATGAGCCTAGTCTCCATTTGTACTGGCGTAAGTACACGTTAATGGCGTAGTCTGTATTTGACACGGAAACAGACTTCGATCGGCCCTTTCGATTGTCTTAAACTGTATAACTAGGCTTGCATTATTATCCCAACTACCTACTTAACAAAGACTAGCGGAGGGACTCGTACGTTTTAGTATCTAAATACAGTCTAGCTTAGACGCTTAAAGTCTAAAATCCGTTGACATTATTTATAGCCACTGTACAACGTTTTTTGTGTATTCTTGCATTTAAAAAATAATTTGTCCATTATCACTAGTAGCATTGATTTCTGATTTTCTGGATAGCCTACGTTTAGTACGTACGTACAACGTGACGCGACGTGATGTGACGTGATATGGCGTGTCATGACGTACCTAACATCTAAGGTGATACTAATAAATTGTATCATCTCAAGGAAGTTCTTAGATTAGATCACTATTACAAGCCGCCAAAGGCGCTACAGTAGATATTTTTTTTTTCGAAACGGCTTTCTTATCATCATCAGCCTTTAAAGGCCAAAAAAAATTGCAAAAATTAGTGGATGAAAAATTCAAAATTTTTGCCCACAACGAAAAAACGTAAAATTAACTACGAATATCATAAAACGAAACTAATGATGAAATCGATGATTTATAGTCTATACGGGCCGTACTTATACTTTTCATGATAGTATAGTTTCAAACACAAACATTCATTCTTTTAGTTCTTTAATTATTTCTCTCTTTTTAGGAGATCGCCTGTTTAATATATTTTTTACTCATAATATTTTTCTTCGCAGGTTCTTTTTTTTTTTTTAATAATTACTTATTCAATACATATTATATAGAACAACCTACCAACCATTTAGTTCCACAATATCCAGCATAATTATGAAACATTTTTTAAAAACGCCATCGTAGCAATCTTGGCAGAAATATGTATTATACCTAGTCCATACAGGCGAAGCAGACGGAACGCTGCTGTAAATATGTACTTATAATATTTTTCGACTTTCAGATCACTAAAAAACATCCTGGTCCTTGACATACATCCGCCGGCATGATTTTTGGTGACCTGTACTGCGATTGGCTGATGCCGTTTCTATTATCACATGCACGGGCCAAAGTACACAAAACTTACAGGATTTTAATATAGATTTCATTTATTTATTTTTAAGCTATTGCATAGCTTCTATCGCGGGCCTTGAGCACGGGGAGCGAATCCAGAAATTCCGTAACGAAAAAAACCTCACGCTTTCCAATCCGACGGGCACGCCGCACGGAGAAAAATTTTGATAACGCGATGTACGTTTTTTAAAACAGCGCCATCTATTATAATCTGTTGCACCTATTATTAATGAAGAAAGTCACGAAAAAATAGTGAAAATGAGTGAGTAATTTATATACATACATTTTATTATTATCACAAATGCAGTATTAATTTTGAATTGAAAATATAATACTGCTATAAAGATAACCTAAATTTTTGATATTAAAATGAGCGATATTAAAAGTAGCCCTCTTTTATACACACAAACACACACACGCGTATAGTTTAAATTCTCAATTTAGATTCTCAATATGTATATACATATAAATAAATAAATTCATTCTTCATTATGTATATAACAGAAACCATCAAACCAAGCACGTGTACTATTCAGTACCTACCTTTGTTTTTGGTGTATAGATAATGCACATGAATGCCGCGCAGAGAAAGTATATATGATATTATATCTATATAAATGTACATCGCGCAAAATTCGATAATCACTTCTTAATATCGTTATTTTTTTTAAATGAATAATTTTGTTTTGGTGTGTCATTACACTATTTATACCTAATTATTTATACCTAATATTTATCTAGATATTTTCGTTTTATAGAGAAGAAAAGCGTAAAGAGCTAAAAAAAACTAATGCACGTCAAAGGGCATATTATCAGCGTCAGAAAGATTTGAAGAAAAATGAAGAAAAACTAATAACAAAAAAAAAATTGTATAAATAAAATAAATAAATAATTATAATTGCATAAGTTGATACAAAATGCTATGCAATAGCTTTACCGCGGCAGTCCTCGAGTGCCACATTTAGTTTTTTTTATTTTAAATTATATCAATATCAAGAACAACGTTAATTGATATTATATAAGGATACTACAAATTAGTCCTTCAATACGAGGCCAATCCTTGCAAGACAAATAACTTGTAATTTTATATCATGATGATGAACCAAAGCTAACCCAATAAATGACAATGGTTACAATTTTCAACTAACTCAAGACTTGGTAGTTCCACGGGCAACTGACAAAAGTCCAGACGCCTTAGACGTAGTAGGGGAGACTAGGTACGGTTGTAACGGGGTACGGTTATAACAGCTCAAATATTTCCGAAACTGTACGCGGTGCGGGGAGAAGTCAAGGGGAAAAAGACGCGGCTTACTAGTCCGGAGCCGGACCCGCTTCCAGTGTTCCAGTGAGCACGTTTGCAGAGGGGCTTATTGTGTTTTGTCAACCAAAAGTAACTTTATTTAACTTTTTTGTATACGATATAGCTTCAGTGTTATTGCAGTAACATTAGCAAATCTTTGTTTATCATAATTTGTATGTTTTCAAGAATATGAATTCAAATCATAGCGACCGGTTATTTATAAAAAGTGGGTGTGGAGACAGTTGTAACATTTTTTGTGGAGACGGTTGTAACATTAACAAAATTATATTTCATTAATTGCAGATGCCTAGAACCCGCACTAGAAAGCCTTCACGAGGTGAAATCGACGTACCAGTATGCTCACGATGATTTAAATATGCTATGGTCACACTCGGCATGTACTGATAGGAATAGTTATTATATGTGCTACCATTGCAGCGATTCTGATTGGATATTTTTTTTTGTTTTTTAATAACTCATCATCTGATTAAATAAAATTTATTTTTAATAACTCATCATTTATTTATGTTGATCAGTTTTATTTGATTTATATTTCAGAAGTAACATAGTTTATGTTTGCGACCGATATGATCGTTATATTAATAGATAAAAAGAGACTGCTTAAAATGTTCCTAACATGTTATAGTGATGGTACACTTTTGTAGGTTTTTTGTAAGAATAAAACTCATCTGAATGCTTGACCAGGTTTAATTTAACTGGTTACAACTGTCCCCCACCGCTGTTACAACCGCCCTATGGTATGGGGTCGGTTGTAACAGTTTTTCACAGTTAGTGTTATTGTTCATATCTGGCTATCTGTTGTACATAGACTTCTTATTATAATATTAATTCAAAGGTAAAGGTTGAGGCTCTCATTTTAGATGCCTTTCTTATGGATTATTGCTATATGGAAGCACTTAGGGGCGATTAAAGCAAATTTGTTACAATCGTACCCAGTCTCCCCTAGATTTTGTAGGCCGAGCGAAATTGATCGGACTGACATAGTGTCCGACTCTTCGACCAAGAAATGTTTAATTATGATCTGATGTATATCAGTTGTCTGGTACCCATAATACAAGCTCTGCTTAGTTTGGCACTAGAAGGCGCTGTGTGGTATATC
This sequence comes from Luffia ferchaultella, assembly GCA_949709985.1. Lineage (NCBI taxonomy): Eukaryota > Metazoa > Arthropoda > Insecta > Lepidoptera > Psychidae > Luffia > Luffia ferchaultella. The sequence continues at coordinate 5,192,670 of OX453256.1, read as the reverse complement.
TCAGGCATTATTATTATTTAGAAAGTTTTCGTTGTGTATAAATACTCGCTAGGTCTTGATACATTAACTCGATTTGCATTGTTAAGACGAGTAGCAAGTATCATGGAGGTAACAACGAAAACCATCAATTTTTGAATGTAGCAAACTAGAAGCCGCACGCTTGCTGAGATCAACGATACAAAGCCAATAAATTTTGTAAATTATATTTATTTTAATTTTTTTATCGTATCTGCCTTTTATTCTATAGTATATAATTAGTTATGAGGGGTAACACACAAAGACCTAGACAGAATACAAACATCTAGGATCTAGGTGACCAATCGCCTGCATGGGCCACACGCGCGTTCTGCCCCTTTCCCTTTGCCATCTTATGGCTCAAATGTGATAACTTTGGGTCTCAAACTAAACGGCCAGCATTACTCCTCTATTGAACTGATTTAAAGCTCGGTGACGAAAACTATCGGTCCACTCGTAGCTCCATGCAATGTATACTGTATACTGTACCGCACCATCGCATCCACTAAATGAAGGCTTTTTAAAAATTCAACTCTTATGAAACTGATAGTGGATGTCGCAAAGAAATATAAATCAGGAAAATATCTATTTCCGATTTTAAATAACTGAAATTCACAATAAAAGTTTGTATGTAAAATTAAATTAAATGTAATTAATTTAAAAATAAAATTAATAATTAACGAACAATCTACCTTTGCACTAATAACCTAGCAACATAAAATTCTTGACAGTAAAAAGACTTTAAAATTATCCAAATCAAAATAGTTAAATTTTTACTATTTTTTTTACTTACATATTATAACGCTGGGGGCACTCGTCCGAAATCTAGGATCCTCAACTACGCAAAAACTGATTTGTCGCACTTACACTACAAAATAACTTGCACCCAATTTTTAACAATAAGGCACTATTATCAGACCATTAAAATATTGCACAATGTTTCATAAACAAAATCACATTTCACTTATTTAAAACTTTTTTAGCACACGAAAAAAATTAAATAACATAAAGGGCCTGATTCATTATTATTTGTATATCGAACATACTATATTTAGGCAGCTGACTGTAACTTCGTTAGTATATTACAAAGGAGGCCCTAAAAAGGAACTACAGGCTGATTTAAATTTTGACGCGCCCGTTCTGCGCGAGGTTCTGAAGGAACTCAGCGTCTTGTTTAGGGCGAAAAGACGTTACGAAAGACCCCTTCGATCCCCTTCGCTAACTACGATGCGATATGGCTCGACGTTTTGTAGTAGCCGCGTTTTATTCATATTATAACATTGAAATGTAACTACAGGTTCGAGTGTACAAATACATTACGTTTAAATTTTCTGGAATGTGAATGACAGTCAATTTCATAAACATATGATTTTTGATGTACAAATAAAAAGATATTAAAAAATAGTTATTTATTATGATTGTTTCATTTAGTTAGTTCACGTTATGTGATTCTCTACAATCATTAAAAAAAAAAAAAAAATTAAAAGTTACAAAAAGCTGACTCTATTCGGTCAGTTTTGCTATAAAAACAATAAGCAATGTTTGCCATCGAATCGAAACAACATCAAATTCGTGTATACCATTTAAAAAAATAGAAAAGGCGACGTTAACAATTTCTGCATTCTGATATAGTTTAAAGCGGTTACCTGAAATTGAAAAGCATTTAAACTGTCATCCGTAATTGAACTTTATCAACATATATATAAAGTCCGACATGAATTAGAAGGGCAAACGTAAAAAACCTTATTGTATTTTAAGGACGGCGGACTTTCTTGTGCCGTACCGTGTACGCTGTTTTGTTCCTAATCATTGTGTATACGCGAGGTGACAATAGAAGCAGGGCCGGAGAAATATTTATATTGAACTCGGTTAGAAAAATCACTAGTCGTTATTTTATTAACTCTTACCTAAAGAAATAGTAAATATAAATAAAATAGTAAATCCGAATGAAAACTGTGGAAACCTAATTTGTAACCAAAATTAATAAGTCAATATTAATATTTTTGACGAGAACGGTGCCTAGTGAAGTCAAAGATTTTCGAAGGGTTGAAGTTCAATAGAGAACATTTAAATCATTCATTCATTCATTTTAATCAGTCATGATCATTAGTATCGTGATAGGCGAGTGGTGGCGAGTCCGCTTCTTGTTTAGAAGTCCGTAGTTCGAATCCCAGAAACAGGTACGTACCAATGAGTTTTTTCACATTTAAGTAGGTATATAACTACCACTGACCCCTTGCCTCGGAGAGCACGTTGAAGCGTCGTCACGGTTGCCATCAATAGTTGGCACTCGTTAAAATCCACCAACCCGCACTGGAGCAGCGTAATGGTTTAAGCTCTAAATACTCTCATCCCGAAAGGAGGCCTAAACCCCTGCAGTGAGGCATAATGGGTTGATATAGATGGAAATGGAAATCAATAATAAAAAAACAAAAGAATTTTGAATGGGAAATGTGTTATACATCCAATGCAAATTATGTAGTTTTTTATTTTTCAGGAGGATTTCAGCCTTGAATTTTAGATAAATAGACAACTGTTTTTTTGATTGTTCATAGGATAAGGTATTTAACCATAAATAACACTCATTTTGAATTAGCACATGAATGCTAACAATTAAAGAGAATAATTTTTTGATCAAATACAAATTCTTTAATTGTAATTTAAATTTTACCTTAATGAAAACTATTATAAAACTTATTTAAAAAGTTCAAAAATCCGTCTCTGTGCTGAGGAAGTATTGCACGGTGGCTTATTTTAACGGTCGCTTGGGACACGCGCCTTCAAAATAAACTGCGGCCCGCGGCCCACAGCTCGAAATCCTAACAAATTATTACCTATGATTTACTATAAAAAACTTCGAACATTAAACAATTGACAGTCTACTGGTTTTTGTAAAAAACGAAACAACGAGCTCTATACTATCTAAGCTTTATACTTTCTAGAGAATATTATTCTGTGACTTTAGATAAAATACGTTAATATTTTATAAAAAAAATTTGATTGCATCAGCTACGAAATAGCCTATTCTTGGCTTTTTCAACTTGTATAAGGACAGATATAAAAACTTATTATTTATTTCAGCTTTTGTACTTCTATTTAGTAATAATTTATGAGCATATAAGCATTTCTTGTGTGAAGCTTTTAAAACGTAGTACCTTCTTTTCGTAATTTTCACATTAAAATGCATTCGTAATTATTTTTTTTCTTGAATTTTTTTTTTGTTTGTGTTAGTAGGTAACTGTACTAAAAATATATGCAGATTTATTTTATACGTTCATGAACAGAAATATTTTATTACGAATTTTATTTATCTGTCATATTCATATTATTGGTGGAGAATATTCGATTAAATTAAAATTTGTGTGTGGCGGAGCTTTGGACCTGGCTTGACAACACCCGAAACGCGTACGTTACTGGTAGAAACTTTTAAAAAAATTCACTCAAGCAAAACCAAGCAACGTCTTATTAATATTTTAGTAAGAAAAGATAATATTATACATTTGGGGCTGTTTATATACGATTAAACAAATTGATAATTGAAGCAGAAACAATGTACTTATTAAAATATCTGAGCATCTTTGAAAAAAGTGGCATCTGAGACCTTAATTAAAAATAAAAAAAAGTGAATTTTTCTTAATTTCTACTTTAAAAAAACTAAGCTATAAATAAAAATTTTATGATTAAAAGAACTTTTTAATATATATATATTTTTAAACTTTAAATACCCTTTGACCGATAAATCTACTATTCATTAGTCCAGGTGGTCACACAAGACCATATGCGAGCTCGTGCCAGACACGCGCAAGGAAGTCTCCAATTTCCATAAGCGCGGTAAACCGACTTGCACATTCTCAATCGATTTTCATCTCTACCACCTTAGCTTAGGGTCTTTTTTAATCTAAAATTGACAAGTAATTATTATCACAAGGCGTCTTACTTGGGTAACTTCAAGGAACCGACAGGATGTAACGCACGCGTATAGAACGACCCTATGTTTTAAGACGTTACAATGCTTATTGGTATTGTTTTTTTTTTAAGGATAACCCATCTAATAAAAAGGTTCGGACTGGAATTAAAAATTGCAACATTTAGTGATGTTACAATTTTACCGACATGTCGTTTACTAACTGGTGGTCAGACTTTTGGCAAATCGGACCCAGGTACTATAGAAGGTAGTGGCAAAAAATAAAAATAATTTAATAATTATTGTATTACGAGTAAAGCTTGGAGAAAATAACTAAAACTGTTAATTATCATGGTAAAACAAAGAATTACAATTTTATTAAAATATTATACGAGATAACTCAAAACTTCGCTTTTGAAATTGAATAACTAATAATTAAATAACTAACATTTTTTTAACAATTACGAGTGTTATATTATAATTCTTCTAAACCCGAACCTATGCTAAAACCAAATTCCGTAGTTAAATTGCTGTTTGCTAAATTAAACTTTAACAAAGTAATTTTTAATGTCACGTCTTTAAGATTCCGCACCGCTAAAGGTAAAAACCGGCCAAGTGCGTGTCCGACCACGCACATTGAAAGATTCCGTAGTCAGATTAAAGTTCATTCTTAAAAAATCCAAAAATATCCCATATCTCAAAAACTCCTCAACATATCTCATTCAAACAAATTTTGGTCGAAAATGTTTTTTAAGTTGTATTTACTTAATTTTTTTTTTAGAATTTTCCACCCCGTAGTTAAAAAGTTAAAGAGGCGCACAATTTTTATGAATCAAGGAGTGTATTTCTCAACAACTATTGGTTTAAAAAAAAGGTCATTTTCAAACCTCAATACCATTTTTAAAACCTATCTTCCAAACGCCCCACGTGTTTTTGTACATTTCTATTTTATTTTTTTTTAAATTGAAAGTTGTAAGCTATATTAATTTCTGGGCAGTGCAGCTCCCAAATGTATGAACCGATTTCAAAGCGGTTTTTTTTTTGTTTGAAAGCTTGTCTCATTTGAAATAATTATATATATTTTTAAGGTGTAAAAAAATTACAATTAAATTGAAATGTCATCAGATGTTTATAGAGTTAAATTTGAAAAGCTTGAAATAAAATAAAATTTGTATACAGGTTTGTAAATTTTAAAATGACGGGACGGGAAGGAAGGAACGTCGTTGGGTACCACAAATTACATCATAACAAAATATAAGTGTTTAGACATATCTTCCCGATCCCCGTCACTTTATAGGACCGGGAAGGGATCTTCCTTTACGTCTATTGTCTAATTATAGCAGGCAGGCAAACATGGTTAAAGGCCTATTCTATTAAAAAGTATTGGTTCAGATAATAATATGAATAATAAATAATTATTATTATGATAATAATAACATCTGGGACATTCCACACAGCGCCATCTAGTCCCAAAGTAAGCAAGTATTATGCTTGTATTATGGGGTGGGGACAACTGACATATATACTTAAATAACCTTCTTTTTTTATAATACATATATATATATTATTCCCAGAAACGGAACAAATAGACATGTTTATGCACACATATATTTGTCCCGGGCGGGAATCGAACCCGCGACCCTTGGCTCCGCAGTTAGAGTCTCTAACCACTCGGCGAACCGGTCAGTCAGTCAGATATGGTTTAAGCAACGGCTTTTTCCGTACAGGCCTTTAGTACAGATTTTTTTTTCGATCTACAGCCATAATACTGTCATCAAATTATGTAAACGCGTAGGCATCTGTTATTTTATGCGTGTTGTACTCGTACATCTGCCTAACGTCATTTCCAAAAATAATTATTATTAACAAAGTTATGAATTTAAAATATCCGGTTAGACAAAGAGGGAAATATCGCACCGTAGTGTATACTAATTACACTATAGTACTAGAATTGTGGTACTAGCCTGTGACGTCAGGCCATTTAAAATTATGTTAAATTTCGTTTTGCAAGAAAGAGACAAACATAAAATTTTAATAGCTTAAAATTTCCTTATCCTTTAACGGAATATAATTTTGTTTATAAATTTTGTTATCCTATAAAGTCCATTTTTATAGTTTGGTAAATAATATATTTTATGTTACTCAAATATCCTATCCCTTTATAAATAGTGACAAAAAAAAATATAAGGCACTTTATTTGACATTTTTGTTCAGTCGACTAATATCGTTATAGGTGATTTGGAGTCGTAGTACGAGTTTTTGATGGGTTTCGTGACCAATCGATTTAGCTGTCATCGGTAGGACCCTACGAGACTTTAATATAGCAATTAGGACACCATAAAAACTCTTAGAGAACAGGTTGATTATTTCATTGGGATCCCGCAACGGTCTTCTGTGTTTTTTTGTGATATCCTGTTCATTATTTAAAATTTGTTATTGAAAAAAATTAATTTTGTTTGTTCTTTGAGTGGTCGGAATTCGAAAGCTTTGACGATATTATAATATATACATATGAAAATTTCTTTTACTATTTTACATTTAAAATTCTATGGATAATCATTAAAAAAACTTATTATTCATTTATTTAAATAACTTATTATTCATTTATTTAAGTAACTTATTTTTGTAATAATCAGTGGTTTTTCTGAGATCGTTCGAAATGACTGCTCCGTTATTCTGACTTTTGAAAAATCCCATCGAAACATAGAAGACTGTAGTTTTTGGTACAAAATTAGTGTATTAATTAATGTATTAATTAGAGTATTTTTAATGTTCCATCTTGAACGTTAATTGTCTTGGTATGGGGTCTAACATATGTTGGATTGAGTTGCCCTCATCAAAGCTGAACAGGTGTTAAGTTGAACTAACGAGAGTTATTTGTTATTGGTTATGGACTACTTCAATTAGCTTTTTTGACCTGATCACATTTTATTAATTGATTTTAATGATGAAACAGTACAGTTTTTTTAGAAAATTATATATAAATGATTAATTTTTAGGACTCGTATAAGAAACTCTTGTAATTTCATTTGTACACAGAAAAAAAGAATTCTGTTGTCAGAAAATATAGTCTTCAATATATATACATATATATTTTTTTTACAACAGAATTTTTTTTTCTGTGTAGATAATCTCAACAACTAGCGCCCGTCAACATTTACGTATTCCCGTCGCCATAGATCAACATGGCGTCGGAATTCATTAAATTCGCAACGGACATTATTCAAAATTTTAGGTCATAGTCTAAAAAATCTTTGTGGTTATAGAAATATGTATCTTTATTCAACAGAAAAAACATGATATTTTTTTGGAGGCGTAGCGACAGAGATATAAACGCAAAATTTGAAACATTAAATTAAATTTAAATAAACATTAATTACTGTTACGAGTACCACATACAAGTAAGTGTAATCAGTAGTAGTGACATCATCAGTTATAAATTTTTTACTCTGTTGGATGGTTGACGTACCTACTCCATTGCAATTCACTACTTTTTTTTCACAATTTATCCAACCCTGTTGAATAGAAAATCAAAAAATCGAAATAAAAAGTATTTTCGAGAAACTTTGTTTTTGATATTGATTTTCGTTGTGGCAGTCATTTTATTTTTGAACTAATAATCAGTAATGAACCTTGTTTTTTGGCGCATGATACGTCTCCTGGTCGATTACATTACAATTCATACTAAGTTTCATTTTTTTTTTGATACGTATATTAGTCAAATTTCATTATTTAGTCTTACAGCAACCGTTAACAATACACCTTTTCAGAGAATATCATTACGGATTTTACTTTTCAACAAAGCGTGTAAACTAAGAAACGCAATTAAGGGGACGATAGTTTATGAGCTACGAAGAAAACGCCCTAACGATGTGTGCGGACCTCTCCAAACAATAATGCAAATGTATCTTCGGGTGAGGTCAGAAAAATATTTGCTCACGGTCTTGTAATGAAAGAAGAGTTTACCCTTAACTCATTTGAAGGTGTTTGTCTATTGTACAACTTGGGACGGTTTCCTATTTGGATCAGATCAGCAAAGTTTGTTTTATCTTGTTAAGAGGAATGTGTAGTGGAAAATTTCAAAAAATATTTATTATGGTATTCAGATGAACAAAAACTAGGTTATTATGTTTATCATTTTTTAAATATTTTGATACATCACAAGAAAAAAATACTTAAATGCACGATTTTTTTTTTCCAAATTGTTTCACATTGAACATGTGAAAAATTAATTCTTTATTATATTCAAAATATTTAAAAATCAAAAACGTATAAACCTACCTTTTTGTTAATCTGAATACAAGGTTTTTTCTTTGCGCCAATCGGTTAAGGTTTAATGGGGTGCAATCTATGTCCTATCCAGACATTTTTCTTTAGATAATAATTAATTACTTATTTTATTACCATTGATATAACATTTATTTTCCTGAATCGTTAACCAACCGTTTAATATAAGAAAAATAATTCAATATTATAAAGTGAAACAAATGAAACTTTAAACGGCCGAAAGATGTAGTTATAAAATTGTAGAGAAACAATTATTTTTTCTTAAAAATTTTGTACCAACATTGCCGAAAATCTGGTAGAAAAAGTTTGCGTTTTGAAGCTACCATCGTCTCTTATCCAATAATATAATAAATAGGAACATTTTGAGGTAATAGTTTGTCTAGCAATTTCATCATGTTTTTAAAATTCTGTATTACTATTGCCAGTTTCATAATCTGGTTCCTCGGTCCGTCTGTTGCGAGTCAGCGTGCAAAATTTATGAACATTTTATAAACTAAAAAAAAACATAATATTGTAAATTCTAAATGAATTAATTTGATTTTCTAAGATTGCCCTGAAAATTTAATTTTTTTCAGTTTCCCTGCAACACAAAAAAAATTACAAATATAATAAATTGAAAAATATTTACAGATTCATAATACAAATATATAGTTACAAAATATCCAATCATTATCATGCCTGTCTCATTAATACCCTAATTACCTATTATTATCGCAACATGTGGTTGCTGAAAAAATTATAATTTGTATATTAATAGGATCCTTAACAAAGGCGTGCCTAGGATGTGTAATTCAAAGAATTCCAAGGTGACTTAAATATTATATTACGACGTGAAAAGCCTTCAGAAAATTTATAACGGGTGATATGTCGCGTGTATTTTCTAAATATACTTTGGCTTTATATGTTAAGATATCTGTATCCGAATAATTTTATTGTACCTATGTATACAGATTACCCGCTGTGCTTGCTTAATCTTGAAAAAAAAAAAACTTAGAAAATAAGTTATCAATTTAAAAGACTCCCGCGGGTATGTCGGCGTGAATTGACAAATTATTGGGGCACTTGACCCTAGGGAACATTTGGTAAAAACGTTGGTATACGTTTTTTATCATTAGAATAGTTTTTGCAGTTCTTAGGGTTCCGTATCTCAAATGAAAAAAGTAACCCTTTTAGGATCACATCGTTGCCCGTCTGTCTGTCTGTCCGTCGAGACCTTTTTTCTCAAAAACGCATGAAGATATCAAGTTGAAATTAATATCTAATACTTAGGCCTGCGGTCTCTTGGAGCTGTAAAAAATCTAGGCAAACAAAAAATGTTTTATGCCATTATGAAACATATTATGCCAATATGCCATTTGACACTCGCAAACAAATCAAAACCGGTACTTTCCGTCGGCCAAAAACATCATGACATTCGGTGAGAAAGAAGATATCACAGCATAAGTAAAGAGAAAAATCGGAAAATCGTCATTTGCAATTATATCACATAATTTTCTTAATTTTACACGCGTTTTCGTGCCATATGGCGTTGTTATTTAGCAATACAGGGCTCTGAGGGCACGAGTCCGAGTTTTTTTTATAATTATCGTTCTGCTGAGCGTGAAGTCTATTAACTACTCCAATCACTATCCACCAGCAGATCCGGCGAGATTGATTACGTAGAACCCAAGGAGAAGAGGAAACTGTAAGGGAACGGTACATTCCCTTTAGAACATCATATAATAAAACTAGTTTGTAGGTAAGATGTAGGCAGCCTGTATTAAATGCACAAAACCATAACAACACTAACCGAAATCAGATATAATAAACATTCAAACACGCGAACGAAGTCGCGGGCAGGTCCTAGTATCATATAATAGGTACGTTTATTTCCATTTTCTACAAAATGCTATCTATAATTTCCTATTTAGTAATTTAAATCCCACATTATCAATTATTAAATCATGACATCTTGTCAGCTGACGAAGTAAATCGGACTACATGTGACAAATAATGCAACGTTGTCAAATTTATTAGCACGGCTTGTAACTATAGAAGGCAGTGCTCGAATCTATTATATACTTAAAAAAAAAACATTTTTACGCGATCCCTTTCACATATATTTATACATATTACATAGTATTTATCACAAAGTTCGGTTATAAAGTATCTATAATAATATTATCTAGGACATCCAACACAGCGCCATCTAGACCCAACCTAAGCTTGTATTATGGGTACTGAACAACTGATATACGTACCGAAATAAATTTTATGACATACACATATATAGATATTTTACAGCCAGACACGGAAGAAATAGACAAGTTCATGCTTAAATCATTGTTTTTCTAAAATCTTCACCTATTTCCGAAAAAAGTTTCGGAAAATAATGTCAGAGGAAACATGTATGCTGCATTTAAACCGCGCTTGCGATTGGAGATCAGCATCACTCAGTGACGACCCTTAAAATAATTTGTTATTTGAAGGGACGACGTCATAAAACATTTTTTTTTTAAATTCGCTTTACTTTTATCGGACGCAACCAAAAATTTCTTTTTTCCTGTTAATTAATAAAATGTTACCTAAGCATGTAAGGGGCCGTCCATTAATCACGTGAGGCTTGAAAGGGAGGGGGGGGGGAGGGGTTTGACAAAAATCACGAAATGTCACAAGGGGGGAGGGGGGTGTAGTAAGATATCACGTGTATTTATTTTTTCAAACGCGCTATTTTTAAATCGAAAAGCGGCGTGTAGTGTACACCATTCGTTTATTATTTTTATACCAATCAAAAACAACCTGCAACTTTTCTGTCTAGACATTTTTATCATGGTCCTTAATTTCAGAATAAAATAAGATTATACTTTATACCCGTATTTAAGATAATATTCTAAAATATTCTAAAAAAATTAAGAATTTTTGTAGATACTAATAATACACGTGATGTTGGGTGGGGGGGTTAAAAAATGCTTAAAAAAAGATCACGTGATCAATAGACGGCCCCTAAGGTGTAGGTGGAAGAGTACAATAAGTAATATAAGCTTATGTTTTTATTTTTGTGCTCTTTTTCTTATTTGGTTGCGGTGGCCTTGCCTACACTGCGACCTATTTAGATCTATTGTGTCCCCATCCTTTGACCCTACTAATTTTCATTCTCAAATACACTTTGCATACATTGTATGATTTGACTAAATAGTCAAGTGCAAGCCGCGCAACATCCGGTTTGGGACAGCATACCCCCAGATGCGTAACGCGTGATACCCCTAGTGCATAACATTCACAGAGGATGTGTAGCGTTGTTTCCTCTCCAACACTACAGCTCTTCACAGTGACGTCTCCGTGAGTCTCACGTGTTGCTAAAGCCTATTGGTGACCAATCTTAGTCGCTTCCTGTCTAGTTCTAGAAGTTACCAAGCCTTAGCAAGTTTGTAAATGAACAATTTGGCTTCATTTCGTTACTGACTTTGGGCTTCTTTCGTCCACTCTCTTTAAAATAATATTTATTTGACTAAACAATAACGTGGCCGATTTATGAAGAATTTTAGTTACGAAGTACATGTTCTTTCGATTTAATATTATAAACGACACAATGTTAAGAATTTTTATTATTTAAGTTACAATATTTTAAAAAATAGAAAGGAAATTCTAACGTTTAAGTAGAATACAAAATTCGTATTAACAATTTTTCATTCAGTGAAAATCGCGAGAGATAAACTTGGATTCCTTCCGAAAACTACTGAGATACGATGTACGGTAATTTAATACATGTTAGAAGACATTAAAATGCAAATACACAGTTTGGGTGACTTAACTTAACGTTCCCTTAAGATTAAGGTGGGTCGCCGAGACAAAGTCACTGGGTCCGATAACATCGCTGCTGAATTAGAATAATCGAATATGTTGAGCATTCGATCTTTCTGCTTTCACGTCTACAACAAGTAATTTCCTTAACGACGCTGTTGGTTAAAATTAAGGTAAATTGACATGCGCACCATCTATCAAGCGACTAGCGAACCGTTGTGGGTACGCTTGTGCTCAGGTTAGTATTACCCGAATATTGCAACTTTTTCCATAAAAAAAAGACCTGTTTAAGAAACTAATTTAAATATTTCATTATATATAAAATTATATGGTTAATAAATTATCAAGATATAAATTGTTTTCTCATAGAAAACAGCCGACAGCACATAAATATTTTTATAACCGACCACAAAAAGGAGAAGATTATGTTAGTCAATATATGTTTTGTTGTTTTTTTTATATATCATCATCAGCCCATTTTTACCCCACTGCAGGGGCTTAGGCCTCCACCAGGGTGAGGAGGGGGACTTGGAGCTTAGATCCACCACGCTGCTCCACTGCGGGTTGAGAACTGTAACGACCGCCATCTATTGACAGCGTCCGGGACCGACTGCTTACCGTGCCCTCCGAAGCACGGTGTCAGTGATATTGTGTACTTAAGTCAGAAAAACTCATTGGTACACGCCCGGATTCGAACCATGGCCTTATAAATTTGAGACAGGTTCGTAGCGCTCTGCTGGGCTATCACGACATATATCATATATATCTTCACCGATAACTTGGTCATTTGCGGTTTTTTTTTTTAATTTTACGGTGTAGGACATCAGCCAGGTGGGATGCAGTATGATACTGTTTTCGAATCGCTCGTGATATTATAATGTAGTGATAATATCACCGAACCAAAGTCGAATACTTTATCGACAGGTACGTCGAAAACGTGTTTTTAAAGTTAAAATGATAAACAAAATTGATAAAATATTGAACATGACCAATTCTGCCAACCTTACTAACATTATCATTTGGTAGTTATGTTCCGTTTTATTTTAGAAAAATCTATCATTCGATTTGAATTTGTAGTCGTAGATTACTTGTATAACAGGTTCATGCTAATTATTTCATACTAATTATTTTCGAATTTGAATAATTATAATAATAATAATACTTGTGATTTATTTGATAAATGTTTATCATACACAACACGAACTGTATACGAATATTTTTTGCGACGTACATGCACTTTTTTTGTTTTCATGTCATTGTGTATGGTGGTATATATGTATACTTGGTTTTCAATTTACAATTGAATTTGTTGCTATAATCTGTTGTTTTATTATTCTTTAAATTTGTTTGAATTGATTGAAATGAAAATAAGTATGTAAATTACTCCCAAGATATTACGAAACCCTGCCTTATGCTTAATAACCCAGCAAACACAATGCCAGTATAGTCTGAAGTTTTGTCATTGGAAATGTTGTCATTGGAAATGACTCATTTTGTTGGAGTATAGGGGGTCATTTGGGAGTTTTGTGAGACAGGCAGATTGCACGAAGAGTTTTCAAGATATCGGGATGAACTGGTGTCAATAAAAGACGCAGCTCGGCGAGTTCTACAAGATGGCAAAAGACAATTTAAAAAAAGTTCCAAAACAAAATCGACAAAAAACGAAAAAAATCGCAATTTTTTCCCGATTTTCATTTTGGGAGCCCGATATCTCAAAGAACTAGGTCCGAATAAGAAAAAAATAAAAAACGGCTCGGGGTAATTAGACGGGGGATCGATTGAGACTAAAATTGTTAGAATCGGACAACCGGAAGTAGTGGTTAAGGGTTAAAGGTAAGTTGGAAGTCGGATATGCGTCGGTGTTACATTTCGTACTAATTCGGTTTGTTCGATCGAAATGTCGTACAGAATGTTATGTTTCTAAGTTTTAAGCGTATTCAGATACAGTTGTGTTTTTTTTTGCGAAATATATTTATTTCGATAAATATTATCCAAAATATGTGTGTTTATTTTATTTTTTATTCCGTTAGGTTCATTTCCAATGTCGTAAGAAGTTCGTGCGAAAGCAGGAGATCCGTTGATTTTTTTTATATAGGTACCTACCTAATACATAGTTTAAACCTTGAAACGTAGTTACCTACCTACCGTAGTAGTAGTAGACCGATTATCCGAGTGGTTAGATACCCTAACTGCGGAGTCAAGGGTCGCGGGTTCAATTCCCGCCCGGAATACAAATATTTGTGTACACGAGTATTTTTATTTCGTTCCAGGTCTGGGTATAAAATATTTATATATGTATATATTATAAAAAAAGAATATTTAAGTATATATATCAGTTATCTAGTAACCCATAACGCAAGCGCTGTGTGGGATGTCACAGATATTATTATTATCATTATTATTATTTACGCACGATAAAGAACAAGTACTACACTCAAAAACACTGTTCTAATGAAATCGTTCGATAATTATACGTAATTTTCGTGTATCCGTATCGCATGATTCAAAAACAGGGCCCCAGGCATAAAAGTACGAATTGACTAAGCCCTCTTCTATGCTTGCCGTCTAACCACTCATACTCTAGCTAGCTGGTGTGTACCCGTTGCGAGATGGCGAGTTTCAGTCCGAGTTTAGTCCGCGAGGTTTCACCCCGCAAAATTGTGTTTGACATTTTCGATACTATGAAGTGACATTTATGACTCTATTAAAACCAAACGCTGCTGTCAAATTTATTTACTCCCCCCTGGTACGGCCCCGGGTAACATATTCCTAAAAGCGGTTCCCCGTATACTTTTCGTGATTTGACCGTATTCAGTTTTGCAAACAACTATATAAGAAATGGTTTCGGTCGTCATACGACTACGACTATGAAATAAGAAATCAAAGAAATATAAATGTCCTATTGTATTAGTTTACAGTACTAAAGTAAACCCTTTAAGGCGGTAGGCTTCCCATACAAAAAGAGGGTCTAGCCCGTGTCTCTTCCTCGCTCAATTACTAAACTGATTTCTTTGGAACAAATATATGTAACAGGAAAAACTCGGTTACAGGGCGGCGTGTTTTTTTTTTAACATCTTGTTTAGTTGCTATATAATAAATTTTACAAAAGCATGTTTTTCTTTGAACTTTTTGTTCAGAAAAAAATGATATGTGAATCAAATTTTGGTTTTAATACTTATTCGTTTTGAGAGTGAAAACATACACAACCCGCAGGCTGTCCCTATGTCACTCGGGAACTGGTCAAAGAAGAGGGATTGAAATGGAAAAAGCGACGGAAAATCGAAGACGCGGGTATAAAAGACTATCTTAAAAAATCCGCTTGTGGTGCGATAGTCGAATTTTCCGTACAAAGGGAGAACACAAAATTGTGGATAAACGGTTTATTGTTAGTATTCTTTAGTAGTGGCGCAATTTTATCACATTAACAATGTCAAAAATTTGGTGTTGTTTTTTTCAAAGTTACGGTCTTCGGAATCGTGATTCGTTAAGAGAACTTTTTAAAGAGATAAATATAATGACGGTGCTATGCCAATATGTAATAAATAAAATAATAAAAAGCCTTTTATTTCTTGCGTATTAACACATTTAAGGAGAAATTAAAAAAGTTACAGTTAGTTATACAGTTAATGAATAATTTCTTAAAGATAAGTAAAAGATGTTTTAATTCATTTTTCTTTTCTTATTTAAAGTGTATAATGAAAAAGTCTTCTATCTATTAGTCTCTATACCATCATATTCTCCTAATTGATCACTAATTTTAAATTGAACCTGCTAGAACCTTTGTACAGGTAAAGGCCTCCTTCAAAGAAACCCATTTATCTTTATCTTGGGCTATTAGTGGCCAGTGACGTCCAGCCGCCTTGGATAAACGGATTTAAAATAGTGAAAAACTGCAAAATTGTGGATAAACGGTTTATTGTTAGTATCCTTAAGTAATGGCGCCATCTTATCACATTAACAATGTCCAAAATTTGTTTTTGTTTTTTTTTTCGAATTTACGGTATTCGGAATCGTGATTGTTAAGAGATTTTTTTAAAGAAATAAATATAATGACTGTGCCATGCCAATATATATAATGTACTGAAAATATAATGTACGCTCATAAAAATTAATCTGTCTATAAAAAAAATGTGACCGACATAATTATAAAAAGAGGACGAAAAATATGAATGCGCAGCCACATTTTAGTCTAGCTAAGGTAAATAATTTATTTATGGGTCTACGCATTATCTATTATATTAGAATACCGGTAAATATTATAAGCTTGACTGAGAAAAAGTTAAAGACATATTTTAAGCGTACCTTGTATTTGAAGGCTTATTATAAATTGGATGATTATATGACAGAAATGCTTGGGACACTGCTTTTCCAGCTAAGGAAATTTATGGTACCTAATTCGTGATATGTAATTACAATTTCTGACTTTATTTCTGACATTATGTTATTGCGATTTTTAAATTTTGTTTTTAAAAGTTAACGTTTGCTTTTTATAATTATTACTAGCGGCCCGTCCCGGCTTCGCACGGGTAGTATTCGTTTCTCATAAGAATCACTTTTTTTATCTCAGTCTTGTCTCATTCCCGTTCTTCCTTTCATTTTTTCGTTCCCATCGCAAAAATACTTTATTATTTCTGTTCTTGGCCCTAGTGTAGCTTCGTTTTCGTTTCCATTCTCATCAAGAATAACTTTTTTATCTCAGTCTTAACTCATTCCCGTTCTTCCCTTTCCCGTTTTCGTTCCCGCGACACAAATGCTTTATCGTTTCAATTTCTGTCAGTCGTAACTCATTCCCGTTAATTAAAATTAATTAAATAAAGTACACTTTCGCGACGTACATATTTATACAATAATTTAATTGAGAGTAAGTTATCCCCGCCACTATTAAAAAATAGGGGTTGGTGATAGAAAAGTGAAAATTTAGGGTTGTATGTATTTTTGTATGTTGTATCATAAAAAAATAGAAATTAAAAATTTTGTCTAAAAAATAAAAAATAAAATTTAGGGGTGGACTACCCCTAACATTTAGGGGGATGGAAAATAGATGTTGGCCGATTCTCATAGATACCCGATTCTCATAGATACCGGATAAGCACAAAAAATTTCATCGAAATCGGTCAAGCCGTTTCGGAGGAGTATGGCAACGAAAACTGTAAGTTATACCCGCTACTATTAAAAAATAGGGGTTGGTGATAGAAAAATGAAAATTTAGGGTTGTATGTATTTTTGTATGTTGTATCATAAAAAAATAGAAATTAAAAATTTTGTCTAAAAAATAAAAAAAAAATTTAGGGGTGGACTACCCCTAACATTTAGGGGGATGAAAAATAGATGTTGGCCGATTCTCATAGATATAGTCTAAGAGCCAGTGGGAGATCGACCTTCACCGATCTGATAACCAGATGAGACATATTTTTTATCAAATATAATTTATAAACAAATATGCCTATAATTACTTGCCTATCTGAAAGTGCTCATGGCTATTTTTAATTAAATTAACTTTAATCGATTTTTTTTCATCACTTTCATTCTTTTGATAACCAAATGAATTTTATTTCACTGTTAGTTTTTAACACACAGAATATGCCTCAGTAGGCTTGCCTACTCATTTTTGTGTATAGCTATCTGGCAAGCCGATATGAACAGGTAAGTCAATATAGGTGACTCCATCGCTCTGCTAACTTATTGAAAGTTATATCAAATTTTCGATTATTTTATTACAAAATCAGTCATATAGACTTGCCTGCATAAAGTCATACTTAAAGCACTGTTGCCTAGCTAAAAACTTTTAGAGTTTTAGTCATCCGATAGGTGCGAGAGAGAAAGTAGAGCGTCCGAAGTCCGTGTGGTAGAACAGGACACAACATAGCAGCTGCAAGCTACCTGACCGTTGAATGTATCCGAGTGCGCATGCTCGTGTACATGTGAGTGACAGAGACAGCATTTATTTACACTTGTTATTAATTTTGTACTCCAATTTATTGTAACTAATTTCGATCACAATTTTTATATTATTTCACACTATACGTACTTACAGCTATGCAAAACTCAAAAATAAATAAGTTAATATATTAATATTTTATTATATTAATATATTTATAAATAAATTTTAAAAAAACTAATTCAACAAAACTTTTTATCATTTTAAAGCTAAATTGTAAAATTAAAAAATTATTATATAGAAATATAGAAAAAAAGCTATATAGCTATAAAAGCTATATAGAAAAAAAAATTTAATACATTTATGTTATTAGAACCGTTTATTACAAAACATAAAAATACATAAAAAAATGAAATTTATTTAAATTTAGCTTTTTTTTTTTTTTTTTTTTTTTTTTTTTTTGTTTAGTGAGGGCCGAATCTGCTTACAGACATCTGCGCGCCCGACCTACCGCGCAGATAGTGCCGGGTTGGGATTTCTACACAGAAGGTGCAGCCCGACCGGCTAAACGACTCCTCAACCTATACTCCGGAGAGCGTATAGGATTTGACATGAACGACGACCGGACGCATTGAGGATGCTTCGGTGCGTTAGTGCCTATTGGCGGGCGGCGCCTTAAGGGTGCCGTCTCGTAGGCTTATGATTAACATTAAAATTAAGAATTAAAAATTCGGCAATGGAGGGCAGTTCGAGCTGGACGGCCCGACTGTGAACAAATAAGGCTCAGATGCCATTCGAACAGATTTGCTACGTTAACTAGGTAATATCGGGTGCTAGGTACTGTTCACCTATGTCAGACTGAAGGTCTGATCTGCCTGCATTCCTGAGACTCTCAACCTCGGTGGTGAGATCGTCAGGAGGATCTGTTAGTGCATTCCGTGGACGTCTGAGAAAGTGGGTGGCGGGCGGGGGCTCGTAAGAGGCCGCTGCCGAAAGTAGCGGATTGGGGTGCGCGACCGCGGCGGCGAAGAAGCGCTCTGACGCGTCCTTCATGTATTTGGAAAGAGTTGGTAAGTCGAAATCGCTGTGAAGCATGCTATTTCGAACGTACCAAGGAGAATTTACTGCTCTTCTACAGAATCTGTTCTGTATGACCTGTAGCGGTTTAAGTATCGATTCTTTGGCGTAAGCAAAGACCGGGCATGCATAAGTCATGACCGGTCTGATAGCCATCACATAGAGTGTGCGCTTGTTGCGCATCGACATCTTACTACGGCTACCTATCATACAGGACAGGCGGGCCATATAAAATTTGGCAAGTTTGCTAACGCGTTTGACATGATCGCGAAAGTGCAGATGCTTGTCAAGCGTAATACCTAAGTATTTATAACTATGTTGCCACGGAATGTTGACACCGGACATTAAATTTAGCACGTGTTGTCACTAATAAATGATTTTCGACTATACACGAGCATGCGCACTCGGATACATTCAACGGTCAGGTAGCTTGCAGCTGCTATGTTGTGTCCTGTTCTACCACACGGACTTCGGACGCTCTACTTTCTCTCTCGCACCTATCGGATGACTAAAACTCTAAAAGTTTTTAGCTAGGCAACAGTGCTTTAAGTATGACTTTATGCAGGCAAGTCTATATGACTGATTTTGTAATAAAATAATCGAAAATTTGATATAACTTTCAATAAGTTAGCAGAGCGATGGAGTCACCTATATTGACTTACCTGTTCATATCGGCTTGCCAGATAGCTATACACAAAAATGAGTAGGCAAGCCTACTGAGGCATATTCTGTGTGTTAAAAACTAACAGTGAAATAAAATTCATTTGGTTGTCAAAAGAATGAAAGTGATGAAAAAAAATCGATTAAAGTTAATTTAATTAAAAATAGCCATGAGCACTTTCAGATAGGCAAGTAATTATAGGCATATTTGTTTATAAATTATATTCCATAAAAAATATGTCTCATCTGGTTATCAGATCGGTGAAGGTCGATCTCCCACGGTCTCCTCTACTAATACCGGATAAGCACAAAAAATTTCATCGAAATCGGTCAAGCCGTTTCGGAGGAGTATGGCAACGAAAACTGTGACACGAGAATTTTATATATTAGATATTATAATAAATATACTATTATTATTTTTGTTATTATCATAATTTTGATTTTATGTATGAATGCTCAATTTTTTGTATTGTAATATGTGTTATTCTCATCACGTGAGAAAGTGTAATTTTTTTTTTCTATTTTCAATAAAGAAGTTTGAGTTTGAGAGCAGTTGTAATTTTAAATTCGACCACCTAAATGTTTGCATATAATTTAGAAATGTATCCCTTTTGTATATTCGTTAATTGATAACAATTTGAATAGAGTAACTAGTCTAAGTTCCTTGCTGGTTTGTATCATTATAATGGACTTTTGAAATATATGGTAGGTTTTGACGATTGTGAAGTGCTTGTATAAGTCTATTTGAGTAGTATATTTTTAGATAAGTGTCGTCTAAGAATTTCACACTACATAATCAACACGATTGATTTCTACAATTTTCCAAGGAGTATTGTAGATAGCGTCTGAATCGTCAGTCGTTTGTAAACCGACGCTATTACACAATATGTATGGGTCATAAACAAGTCTGCCATCTTACTGATGTCAACCTTATTTCGGTGTATTTGGCTTCACATAATCATCCTATTCATCACGTAAACAAAAAGTCATTAATTTTCGAACAAAATTTGTTTTGTGGAAAAATTTGCATTGATAAGAACAAAAGAAATTCATTTTCGATTTCGACGACTTATTGTCGAAAAGAATTGAATACCTACAAATTTAATATTTGCACAGATTTCGCACAGCTGTGTTCTTGAATAACAAAACTATACATTTGTTTAAAATTGCTTACTTTAGCGGTTCACAGCAAATAATAATAAAAGTAACTAATGCTAATTGGACGGAGTTCGCGTGTTTCTCACTCATATCACTCATTCTTAAAAGATGGTTTAAAAATTGAATGTATCCAACGCTTATTATGCTATTTTCCGAAAATATTAACCAATCTATGCCATCCTCTTAAAATAAGAAGAGCCATTAATTTTCTTAGTTTGTTTTTTTTGCCAAAAACTGACTGTTAAACTATCCCTGTAACGTCAAGTGAACAGATGCTCACTAATTTCATTAGCTTAGGCTAAATAAAGTCGTTATATTTTTATTAATTAATGAGGATGACGATTTCATTTGATCTCACTCACTAGGTCTTGTTTTGCTAGATGCTGAAAGTTTTGCTATTTTCATGGTAACGCATTTAGTTTTTTATACACTTTTTTCAGTATATGAATTTCCCAGGTACTTAACCTAAATATTCACCTAAAAATCACTACTTAACTTAAATATTTTTCATTTAGTTTGGCGTTTTGCCGCCCAGATTAAGTCACAGAGACAATTTCAAGGTCAGCTGAATTTTCATAAATACCTAGGAAATTCATATACTGAAAAAAGTGTATAACAAAACTAGTTATGTTACCATGAAAATAGCAAAACTTTGATAATTTTATACAAAGTTAGTTCAAATGGAAGCTACTTGGCTGGTTGGTAAACTGGTACAACTGAGTTTGATTACTCATAGCAGTAGTTATGTTGACACTATTTTTAGGTAACTGTAATAAAAAAAATTGTTACTTATAACTAAAAATTGTTTTCTGTGTAAATAGAAAAAAAAATGTTAATTTGAGAAGTTATTCTAGAAGCTTATTTTTTAAATTTCAATTATACTGAGCGTAACTTTAAAATTTTAGTTCAAGCCCATTTCAGCATGATCAGCAGATGAATTCGAATTCAATGCGGCGTCGCGTTAAGGGGATAGTCTTTCGATCCGCGGCTTCGAATTAGTATCACTATTTCCGGTTCAATCCTTCTTCTCCGACCTATTCCTGAGCGACAGAGACGACAAGAACAAATTCCCAAAAATACCTTAAAAATATCCGTCGAATCAGCTTGCGGGCCGTGGCTGTTTCCACCCCTGAAATGTATATGAATTGGAGCCAAAATTTGCAAGGTCATTAAGAAAGGATGCTCCTAGGGCGCTGCCTTTTTTTTAAATTGGCATTAATATCGAATTTATGGCTCTTTATTTTTAAAAACGAAGAACCGACGGAATTCATGTTCAAGAATTTATTCTAAAACAACTAAACAAGATATCAAAACAACAAAAACATACCGCCATATGACAGTATTTCTCCTATCACATATATTTTTTCTGTAAATATTGATACATAAATACAGCAAGGATTAGACACGGGCCGAACCCTCTTTTTTGTATGAATGTTGTATCTAACACACATCCAACATTACGCACCAGAAAAAGTTAAAACATCGGTAACCTGCAGAAGATACTCAGTCTTTTTTTGTCTCAGCGTAGGCTTTTTGTTGATCTCGTAATCGTATAGATTTCGTCAAACGATTATAAAGGAAATTAATTTGACAGCAGCACCCCGGCGCGCGGGGACCTTGCGCACTGAAATTCGGACTGAAACTCGCCATCTTACACCAACTAGCTAGAGTATGAGTAGTTAGACAGTAAACGCAGAAGAGGGCTTTTAGATAATTCGTAGTTTTATGTAAAATATGAATACCAACACCACATATTTATGTCCATCAGCTTCGACAATATTTGGTTTTAAAGACATGTTCATACAATTATACAGATATTGCAAAAATATAACATTCGGTTGCCAACACGAAAAGTTTGTGGCTAACAATTTAAAAGATATTCGCTTTTAAAAATTTGATTCCGTTATTAGTTTGAGTATCCACACACTAGGTCTGTGACTAATAATTTAAAAAATTTATGCCTTTTATAATTGTTCACGTGGTCATAAAGAATAAGAAAACTGCATTTCGTTTCGGCATGTGTAGGTGTGTACCATGAAATAATACGTGTTTTTCTTGTAGGTATGACGCGACGCCTGAATCTTAAAGTTATCGAATGACCGTGGCGATGCGTGGGCAATAGACGATTGAGTTGGTCAGCGGCCGCCACGAGATACCCCTCCCCGTTAGCGTAATAGCATTGTTGAATACAGACACAGGCTGTTCTGAAACGCTCAATATTTTCGTTGATTTGAAAAGAGATGTTTCACAATGTATGGGCACCTGGCCTAGGACATTGTACAGTGCTTTAAAAATACGCAATCAAGGAAATTAACGAGTTTTACTACAAATTCCAGCAATGTAGCATGTTTTCACTCTGTACAAAAATATAATTTAAGTTCAAGAATTGCAACTCTGACATGATGAAAATAGTTGATTAAGGATGTGCATTGAGCAATCAAATCAATGAAATCACTGTCAGCTGCTGTCATCTAAAATAATAACAGCTGATCGGTACCTACCTGACCGAAAATCACCAAAATTTTCCAACCTTTAAAACTCATTGCTTAATCGGTAAAAAATCGGTAATTATAGTGTGAAAAGAATAGCTTTGTAATACAAAGCAACAAAAAAAAATAGTGAGTGACTTTAATACAATTAATGTACCTACCTAACGGTTAATACTTAAAGGAAACTTAATAAGGAACTATAAAAAAATCCGTCATAAATTGTACATGTTAAGCATGGAACTAATAAGTACTACGTACAACTGGAATTTATCTCTTTAACATTAGCGTGGTCATAGAATACGTAAACTGGTGATTAAAAAAAAGTGCGAAAGGGAAGTAACCGGGTGCCTAACTATCTCTTTCTACACTACTTCTGTGTGGTTAGCATAAAATATTGTACCACTACACTGAGAAAAGTACTGTGGTGAATTTCGATTTTATTATGAGGAAACCGAGGAATAAAAAACTATGCATCATGATAATTGCGATATAGGACCTATAATTTCCGCTGACGCATTATTATTCCTCTTCATATTTCTCGTTTTTTATTATGGGGTTCATACAAACATACATGTATAAATACATGTATGTTTGGCCGATAATATTTCTGAAAGTTCTGAATCGATTTTGATAATTTTTTTGTTTAGTCACTATTTTATCACTTAGGGTAGATACTGTGAAAGAATTATCGAAATCAGGTCACTAAATTTAAAGCTGTAGCAAATCAAAGAAGTCGATTCTTTGTTTTTGGGGAGTTTTTACTAAACAATTTTATTTCTGTTTTCTTTTGCAATTTTATTTCTGTCTATCTTCTTTTCTTTTTAAACATTATTTAGGTACCGTAATTTAGCTTTATTTGGGTATCCATTAACGCAAAGTTATAGTAACCCTTGACTAAACAAGAATTAATAATAAATGAAAAATAAACGTACCTAAAAAGCATCAACGCAGGTTGACAAACTATTAGCAAAATATGAATATAACACTGGTCTACAAAAAAAAATTTTTCGAATTTTGATTTGATAATATCATCTACTGTTAATGTTTTTAGTGTGTTGAAACCGAAAATGAGGTTAATTTTTTTCCATAACGTAGGTACAGATTTCGTTCCATCTCGAGTAAGTTCAGTAATTATAACAATAAAAGATAACAGAATCGGTTGGTAACTTTGATTTATTTTCATCTTGTTCACAATATCAAATACATAAATACATAGTACATATTTCCGCTTGTCAGAATAAACGATGACGCATACTTAATCATTATTTTTATAAAAACTTTTTGTAACAATGAATATGTTTATTAGATCGCTTTCGTGTAGGAGTTTAATAAATTTGCCTACATTTCCAATATTTATGATGATAGACAAAAGACAGTGATGGCAAAAAAATCAAGAGCTTTCGTAGCATTGTAAGATACTAAATTTTCTAAAATCGGTTCGTAACTTTATGGGAAAATCGAAAATGGTGAAAAAGACGGAATTTCCCTATTTTTCGGACAAAAAGTTGATTTAGTTGATAGGAGAAGTTGATAAGAGAACAGTGTGATATGGAAGAAGATGAAGTGACAAAAATTGAAAAAGGAATGCTGCGATGGTTCGGTCATTTGGAGAGGATGGATGAAAAAAGACTGACGAAAGAAATTTACTGTGCGGGGGTGAATGGTAGGGTCGGAATGGGTCGCCCTAGACGAACTTACTAGAACTAGATTAGGGACCTACTAGAAAAGGGTCAAGTTCAGAGTACCCGGAGTGTTCGGAGTGTCCGGAGAGCGTGTATGAGAAGAGTGATGAGTGTTGATGAAGCGAAAGAAGTATGCCAGGATCACACTAAGTGGAAATCTGTAGTCTCTGCCTACCCCAATGGGAAGCAGGCGTGAGTATATATGTATGTATGTAAAGTTGATTGTTTCAAAAACGGAAGAATTAATATCGAAAAAAAAGCTTCCGAGACTGGTAGATTGTCTACAAGTTTAAAAAGTAAAATTTTAGAAACGGAACGAAAACCCTGACTTGAGCATGTGCCCTTTTCATTTAATGATTATCAGATTAGCTACCTTAGAAAATAAGATTCGGCCTTATTTTAAAAAGTTATAAAGGTAGACGAAAACACTAGCGTCAAAAAGGCAAGAGCTTGCGTGGCAAAGTATGGCAGCACATCGAAAATTGGTCCATAATTTTCTTCGAAATTTTTTTGCCGTACAATTTTGTTCAATGTCCTTCGATACTTGCGAGAGGACACCCTAGTGTGCCGTCTGGCCGCTTCGATGAAGTCGGAGGAACTTTCGGGCTAACGACACGCGTCCCTATTCTGCTTCAGGCGGTTGTTTAGCGGGTGCAACTCCTACATACCCCGCGCGCCCGGGCGCGCGGAAGCTCAGCAGTTTTATCCGCCTTCCCGTCGCAAGGGTAAAAAAAAACTTGCGAGAAGAGCGAAATCTGTAGATTTTTTTTCTAGGAAACTTTTTTTTTTAGACCTAAATTATAAATATAAATTTATAGAAATAGATACTAATACACATCTAATATCTATTTTGTGTGACTTCTGGTTTTTAATATATCTTGGTATGCGGATAATAATAGTATTTTTAAAACTTATTATGTTATATTTCATATTTGTTAAAATTTTTACTAATATTTAAAACGAAGGTCTTAATTTATGGTTTTATACCTGGCAACTGAAACGAGAATTTGAGGAATTTTGACATTTGTCAAAGTTGAAGTTTTTGACGTCATAGTACTAGGGTGTCCATAATGTTTAGATTAGTTAATAATAATACTTTGGTAGTTGCCTTTTGCCCTCTTTTGCCTATGATGTGGCCGAAATAATAGGTTGCCAGATATTTCAATGAATATGAAAGATGGAAACCTATTTATTGTTTTTAAGAGAAACGTTTTTCGTTAAAGTAGGAAAATAATTTAGTTACACATCTGACGTCATTGTAGTTACGGATCTGACACCATAAGGGTAATGAATTTGACGTCATATATGCATTTGAGAGACTTGTGTGTGTGATTTCGATGGGGTATTGAATCTGTCCGTATCTCTGGTGCCAATCGAAAGGAAGGAGGCCATCATATTAATATTTGAGATCCTTAGGTCTCGCACCAGCGTTAAATTTTGAGACATTTCGGCCCTAGAAATAATGTTTCGGTACCTAGAGTCTTTTAAACCCATTTTTATCCGCCGAATGATTGGGAATATTTGAGATTGTTGGGTTTTTTCGGAAAAGAAAAGATTTTAACTAAGAACTTATGTTTCCAAGTTCTCACGTGCGCTCAAGGCGGTAAAGTGCGACAATATATATGAGAAATATATTTCAAACATATAATTGTTATATCTACAGAATCCTTGACCTTTTTAATAGCGTGTTTAGGCTAATTGGGATCGTTTCAACAAGATATTTCCTGAATGATGGTTCTGGGGGCTTCGGCGTGCAAAAGTACCTACGCAAATTGTCGCGCTTGGATCTTTACTTCTGTGGGATTTAACTATTTTGTAAATAAAGGCGGTCAGCCATTCACATTCTAGGTAGCTTTATTTTTGTAATCAATGGGAGATTTGTATTCAAAAGGGTATTATACATAAAGGGAGCATGCAGCTAATTTACTAAGGTGATTGAGATATCGATATTTGAAGCTTTGATTTTTTGAGTTACTAACTGCTTCACAATTTATTTTGGAGGTGTGAAGCCTCCGTCGATTGATCATATTTTCTGCAGGTTGCCCGCTTTTAGTGACTAGCTCTCTTGAACTGCTGTTTGCTTGCTTCTACTTTTCTATCGAGGTGGATAGGAGTCGGGCTACTGCCGCCGTTTATTATTTTTTTTTTGTAAATTTGATGAATTAACAGTATTTCGTACAAATACAACCAGTATTTTAGATGCTATCGAGTTGTACTACGCGGTGCCCAAGCGAGACCTCATTTTCAGTGCTTACGTTCGTGGTTTATGATCCCTTATAAATATTATAATTATTTGTTAATAATGAATGTAAATTGATTCCCATCATTCATGTATGTATTTTTACTCCTTAACTATACTGGTGTATGTTTGTAGCATTTTAATTTGTAACCTGCTAAACCAATTTTGACAAATGTTCGAATTAAAGGTTCTAATTTACTAAATAACGACATATGTTATTGACACGGACATACAGAAATCTTTATACTCATGTAAAAAAAGTTAACTTCAGTGTCACGGGGTAAGATAGGCTTAGAGAGTTTTGTTCGATCTTAGTCGAAAATAAAAAAGTTCCTGTTATGGTCTTATTTATCCTACGTAACTTTGTCACCCTTATCAGAAAGAGACAATATAGCACCCACTAACGTCTTTGTTACTTTTATCTTTTTAATTCGTTTTCAAGGTCTAATTTCTAGGACCTCGAAATTTCCTCGTACAGCTCATTCCAGTTGTACGAAGTACTAACTAGATCCATGATGTTACGTTCCAAACACCGGTTTCAAATATGTTTAAAAGTGGCTAATGAAAAACAGAAGAATGCAATGTTCTGAATGTTAGTAGTGAAGATACCGTTTATCACGTTCGATTTTGACCCTGAAACAAAACTTATAAACGTTTGAAGTTTACTATAACTGTAATCATAAAAAAAAAAACATTCCACACTACAGATTAATAATGAAACCTATGAACGCTCCAGACTTAACACCCAATATACACTCGGACAGCGCGGCGCCGGGCGTTGAGCAGTGACTTTTAGTTGTTTGACTACTTCACAGAATTATGGCAAAAGTAATGTTATTATAAGATAGACTGGAGTATGGAATGTAGGGAGGCGATAAAATTAAGATAACTTTATTTAAAAGACAGTGGAAACTATTTAGTTACAATGGCAAGCAATTTCAGATTAAAAACGTTTCTGGCACTGAACAAACCCCTTTTAACCTTTAGATCCATATCGTTAAGAGTATTAAAGTGTCAAGGGTATCAAAATGTTCATTTATGCAAAATGACCAGTTTTATGAAATACAGTGATACGAAATGACCGGAATGCTAAACAGCTACCTTTTATAAACATACTAGCGACCCGCCCCGGCTTCGCACGGGTAGCAGAGCATATAAGCCGTAGTGTTTTTTTCTGTCGCCGTAGTGTCATAACAGCTAGTCGCCTCAAACATGTGGATTAGATTTAATTAAATTTAAATGAAGGATATAGGCCTCTCCCAAGGCTCGCCACCACACACGGTCCTCCGCTTTTCGCAGCCAACTACCCCCGGTATGGTGCTTCAGGTCATCTGTCCACCTGACCGGGGGGCGTCCAACGCTTCGCTTTCCGGTACGTGGCCTCCATTCGAGAACTCGTCTACCCCTTCGGTTATCAATTCTACGGCAAATGTGACCGGCCCATCGCCACTTCAGCTTGCTGATCGCTTCGCCTATGTTG
Organism: Luffia ferchaultella; assembly: GCA_949709985.1. Lineage (NCBI taxonomy): Eukaryota > Metazoa > Arthropoda > Insecta > Lepidoptera > Psychidae > Luffia > Luffia ferchaultella. Next base: position 5,164,021 of record OX453256.1, on the reverse strand, counting down.
ATAACTTTAGTTCTTTGACGGATTTCAGTGTTTCTGATTTTATCCAGGGGAGAGGCCTATATCCTGTAGTAGGGAGACACGGGCTGATGATGATGATGATGAAATTTAAATGTAACGTAAGTAAATCCTACTTGATGTATTTTTAATGTATTGTATTTAAAATACTATAAATATTTGAAAAAGTAAGTAATAAATACATAAAAACAAATTCCAATGTTTCTTTGTATACAACATTGATAACTTCTGATTAATTTTACATCACGCGAGTCGCGTCAGCGGAGGCCCGCGGCCGCCCTGTTTTTATTTCGCCTTAACTCCGAAGATATTAATTTAAATTGTATGGTGTACAGGGCAATTATAATGTGCATGAAATGCTGAACGGAAATAACGTATTCAATTTCATCATCATCATCGGCCACTTTACCCCACTGCAAGGGCTTAGGCCTCTCCCAGGGTGAGGAGGGGGTTTGGAGCTTAAATCCACCACGCTACTCCACTGCGGGTTGGGGACTGTAACGACCGCCATCTATTGACAGCGTCCGGGACCGACTGCTTAGCGTGCTCTCCGAGGCACGGAGTCAGTGATAGTTAATGTACTTAAGTCAGAAAAACTCATTGGTACACGCCCGGATTCGAACCATGGTCCTATGGCCTTATAAATTTGAGACAGGTTCGTTGCACTCTGGGCTATCACGACACGTATTCAATTTGATAAGGATTAATACTGTATCCGTATAAATTGCTTTCCAATCACAACATCATATAACACCATTTTTTAAACATAAAAATAGGTATAGTAAGCTATCCATAAAAGATAGATGTATGCAATCGCGGACTTTTCTTTACTCCTATGAAAGAGAAATAATTCCTCCATATATAATTTTGTTATATCTCAAAGAGATTAGGCAGCGTTTTCGATGGAAGCTCCCAGCCGGCTAGATTTTTTCCGACGTCTTCAACAATAATCATCGTATTTCAACTAATTTGCACAAAACATTAATAAATTATATATAAAAACTTCCCTCTTGAATCACTCTGTCCATTGATGTCAACCATATGCCAATCCGTTTGGTAGTTTTTGAGTTCATCGCATTCAGACAGACCGACAGACGCGACGGGGGACTTTATTTTATAATATGTAGTGATAGGTGTTTGTTCATGACATTATGAAACGTGTGTAAGTAAATAAAACAATACCCTGATACTTTTATTGCTTTTATTTTAATTTTCCTCATTTGCAATTCAGCTGGTGCACAATCATGTTCTTTCTTGATATCAAACCCAACCTAAATACTATTCCCGTAATTTTTCATTCCAGGTTATTGTTTGTCTAACAAGTGCTATAGTTGTGTAATATATTTTTCCCAAATAGTGACAAGATTTTATATGACCTCTTACTAAAAAGTACCCTGGTTGGACTCACCTAATTTTGCAGAGCCGCATATGAAACAGTGTGCCATTATCAAGTGAAATAAAAACTGCTAAATTATATTAGTGATCAATAGCTAATACAGTCATTAGTAATTTAGTACCTTTAATAAATATTAATGTACCAATTCAAATTATTTCCATATATGCGTGAAAACCCTTGTAATATAGTGATATCAATCAGTTTAATTCATACTATACTTACTACAATTATTAAGTAGACATTATATTTTTAATAACAATGTATTAACATATTTTGTTTTATGATTATTATTTGTAACTGTACAAAAACCATTATAATGGTGCAGCGGTAGTGTCGTATATATTGGCTGGTAGTGCAGCTGGTAATGTCTTCTAGAAAAAATGGAACCCCACAGATTTTAAACCAAATTACTCAGGCCAGGCCTCTGTTTGAGTGGCAACTTCTAGTTTGACGACTCTACTGACTTATGTCAAAAATAATGTTAATAAAAGAAGGAAACAATGATTAGATATATGACATAACATTAGAACAACCTTAATAACAATTAAAACATAGTAGAATTTATTTAGTTAGCACAGGAGGTTACTTCAGATGGGAAAATATGTCTGGTATTGGTGAAACTGACAGTAAAAACACTATTTCAAGTATGTGGTGTGCAATAAACCAAAGAAAGCAAATATGAGCTGAGATCTGACACAATTTTAACACGTACTCGATTGTTATTGCCAATCAAAATTAATATTACTTGATCTGCTTAATTTGTCGTTATTCTATTTTTGTCGCTGCACCTAATAGCATCTGCAGAAGTAGTAAATGCATCGATGTTTGAAGATGGACCAGTGCCTAAGTAAATACACTTAAGTTATGAGGCGTGGACTATGTTTTCTCACTTTATTTTTAGACACCGTACACGTGAATACAGTGCACACACCTTTTACACAAGGTGAAAACAGAACCAACAATGTCACATTTTGTTAAAAAAATACCTTAAATGAAAGAATTCCCTAATTGATACAATATTTTAAGTCCACACATTTATAATATTTTCAGAATCAAGCTGGTTATGAGGGACCACTTTTTTAGTTGGAAAAGTTCATCTTTGTAGACATTGGTTAGTAAATGTCGTGTCGTGATAGCCCAGAGCGCAACGAGTCTGTCTCAAATTTGGCCCCATCGGGCCATGGTTCGAATCCGGGCGTGTACCAATGAGTTTTTCTGACTTAAGTACACAATATCATTGACACCGTGCTTCGGAGGGCACGTTAAGCAGTCGGTCCCGGACGCTGTCAATAGATGGCGGTCGTTACAGTTCCCAAACCGCAGTGGAGCAGCGTGGTGGACTTAAGCTCCAAGCCACCCTCCTCACCCTGGGGGAGGCCTAAGCCCCTGCAGTGGGGTAAAAATGGGCTGATGATGATGATGATGATGTTAGTAAATGCTAAACAGCTACCTATTATAAAAGTATAGGTATTTGTTGATGATGGTATAAAACTTGTGTACTTAAATAAAACAATACCATTATACATTTATATTTTTTTTATTTTCTTAATTTTCAACATCATGTCTAACTAAAATTCCATCTAAAAATAATGCCGGTGTACAAACATGTTCTTTCTTAATAACGAGCCCAACCTAAAAACCCAAGAATTGTCTCATCTCAGGTTGTTTATTTATTTGCTAATAATATAGTTATTATGTATTATCGACGAAGTTGAATTCACACGCAATTTCAAAGTCCGTAAAACGTAATCCTTGTAATCAACAGAGAGTAATTTTGCAGTTCAAAAAAGCTGGGCCGCCTAAAAAAAACAGTATCACCGGATCAGACGTACATGGATTCATGATAAACTAGGAACTTTGATTTAGAACTTTAGAATAAATAAAATCTCTGTAACTTGAAGTCAAAAACACATGTTTATTAAATGTGATGAAATGCGGAAAATCACGGAAATGTTTCGTTTGAAATCTGACATCTAACTCCACTCCATGAATTCTGATGCCGATTCGATCTTTTCAATGATTATCTGCCATTATTCTAGTCGATTTTCAGTAGGTACACCAGATCGATTCAGAGGTCGCCACAAAACATAGAGAGATCGAAGATCGATCTTCCGACCGTTCCGGCGATGTAAATAATTATAAAATACATTACTTATAAAATATATTAATTTGAGTGAAATAGTCTACGGTCAAAATAAAATGTCTAGAATTAAATAATTGTGTTTTATTTTATGTTTTGTCCAATGGAAAAAATCAATTGTTACGGACAGCAGATCGGTTGCAAGAACAAGCCCCGCCCCGTGACAAACGCTCGCGCCTCACACCGAGCGGCCGCCGCCTCTCGCCTGGGCCACGACCGGGGCTCGCCACGGCGCGCTCTGATTGGTCGAAAATTTAGCACGTTGTCAACGCACTAGGTTAAGCATTTAAAATTGTATATATGTAAGAGCTATTGGATTGTAGAGGCAGTCTGCTCTGAGCGTTCGCCTCGCGCGGACGTCTCCCTGTGCGCCCGTTGCCCACTCCGTTGTCGATAGTTAGGCCGCCTTCTGGCTTCCCAGCTTATTGATTTACGCGTTCGTGGTCATTGCTTCGGCACTTGTGCTGTTAGCATTTTTCCAAGTTTTAGTGAAAAGCTAGTGTTTTTCCGCCGCCGCGCAAACCAGCTTTTAGGGCCGATATCGTCGCCGCATCTAGCACCCCCCGCCCCGCGGCGACGCTACCGTCACCGCTTTCTCTAGTGTGTAATCCGTTTTACCGCTATTAGTTCCGGTGAAGTCGTGGAAACAGGCCGGGCCGCGACATCACCGCTCGCACAGATCGTGTGTACCACTACACACGATCTGTGCCCGCCTCGTGGCCGCTTTCCTCTCACTTCACGTACCTACGTCGCCCGTGCGACGCCCAGGTACTGTGAGTCACACGCCGCGCGCCGCCTCGCCCATTGTTCTCGCGACCTTTGCGCCCTATTGTGTGGTACCAGGTACGGACCGACACTTGTTTCAGTAAGTCATTTCATTTCAATATTTTATATTTGTATTTTTTTTTTTATAATAACTTAAATCACTTTTTAATATTAAACTATTATATACAACTTTATATTTTATGTAGTCGTTACTACCTTTAATTAATATAATGGAGAGCCGTCTCCAGTCCATGGAAGCTCGCTTCCGTGACCTGGAGAGCACTCTTTTCGCCTTCCTCAACGAAACCGGCATGAAGGAGAAATTCAACTCCTTTCTCAAGCGCCTCTCCGCTCCGTTACCCGACTCGCCCGCGTCGCCAGAGTCGCCAATCGAGCCACAAGATGAAATTACGGACAATACTGACGCTCAGGACCTCGATTCCGATTTAATGGAAATTTCTGAAGCCCCTCAGGCCGCCAACAAGCGCCCACTTAACACCGATGAAAACTCGTCCGACTCGGAAGCGGACGAGTTTAAAAAAGACCCAGCCGCAGTCCGCCGCGAACGTAAGAAGGCACGTCGCCTCGCGAGAAACGCCGTGCCCCCGCCTTCTTCCACCCCCGCGCCCGCGAGCGCGACCACCCCCGCCTCCGCGCCCGCCGCATCTCAAGCGGCCACCGCACGCCCCTCGTTGCCGGCCCCCGCGCCTTCCGCGCCTACGGCTCACAAGCCCATACCCCCTCCCGCGGGCAAATCACCTCCCCCGATCATCTTGAGGGACAAAAGCAAATGGACCCACGTGTCCTCAGTCTGTGGCGCTCGCCACATTAGCTACAATAAAGCCGTGAACACCACGGAAGGAATTCGCATCACCCTCAGCGATAGCGAATCGTACAGAGCCCTTTCTCGCTTCCTCATTGAAGCGAAAATTCAGTTTCACACATACGCGCTCGCTGAAGAGCGCAAACTAAAGGTCGTGCTTCGCGGTATTCCCGACGAAGTTGACGACAACGTTATTTTCGAGGATCTTAAGTCCCAAAACTTCCCCGTCGTGGCAGTCCACCGCCTACATAGGCGCGATGGCTCTTCTCTGGGTCTCGTACTTGTTATTTTGGAAAAAAATGAGACCAGCAGGCTCATTTTCCAAAATAATATCCGCGTCGCTGGTCTCTCCGGCATTCGGGCTGAACCTCCTCTAAGGAGAGGCGGCCCTGGGCAATGTCATCGTTGTCAGCTATATGGTCACGCTTCACTTAATTGCAACGCAAATCCGCGTTGCGTTAAATGCCTAGTTCCGCATTTTACATCGGAATGTCCACGCGACAAGTCAAAAGACGGGCCACCCGCGTGTGTCCTGTGTAATCAAACCGGCCACACGGCCAATTACAGAGGCTGCCCTAAGGCACCCAAATTCACGCCTCCAGTGCGTCACCAACCTCCACATAAACAGTGGGCCCCGCCCCTACATAATTCAACCCACTTCCCGGCGCTGATCCAAAGGCGCTCGCACTATAATAGCCCGCCCACTAGCGCTGCCTCCCCTCCCACTACCTCCCGCACCGTCGCGCCGGCGATGGCTTGGGGCCGTACACCATCAGTGGCGGCCGCACCGGTCGCTTTTACTCACGGGCCCGTGCCCAACAAACAATTAAAAAACGCAAACTCGTTCCTCGCAAACTTAAATATAATTAAAGCAGCTATAGCCGAAGTTTCGGAAGAGGAAGTCGCCGCTTTAGCTTCCGAAATTTCGAACTGCAACAACACCAAGGGTAAAATCACTGCTCTTACCCGTTATCCTAAAGTAGTTAACTCTTTATTTTAATTAACTTCAATTTTACCTTTAAATCAAATTTTCACTCTCAATGGCTGCACCCGCGTGCACATTAGGCACACGCGCTGGACGACATAAGCCGAGATCGATCTCGCTTCTGTCGTTCAACGCGCGCGGCCTTACAAATAACCATATCGAGTTAGGTGAATGTGCGTCTGAGTACAGCGTAGATATCATTTTAGTTCAAGAAACCTTTTTATCAAACAAAAGGCCCAGGGCCTGTAAAATCAATAATTATAATTTACTAAGAACGGACCGTGAACGCGGAAGGGGCGGTGGCACCGCAGTGTATTTTAAACGCTCGCTGTACTGCTGCCCTATCGACACGCCTACTCTCATAAATATAGAAGCTACAGCGTGCAGATTGTCTATGACCGGTCACGGGACCGTCATCATAGTCTCTGTGTACCTGCCTCCCACTAGTGAGTTGCTCCGGAGCGACATAGAAGCCCTCCTCGCCCTAGGAGACTCAGTGATCCTATTCGGCGACCTTAATTGCAAACACACAGATTGGAACTGTGTCACCTCCAATATTAACGGCCGCAGGCTTTCGGTCCTAGCTGAGGCCTTAGATTTAGACTTGATCGCGCCCCTCTCACCGACGCGGTTTCCAGACAATGACTCCCACCGACCAGACATTCTGGACATAGCGTTACTTAAGAACGTGGCGCTGAAACTGAGCTCTATAGAGACGCTTCACGCTCTGAGCTCAGATCACCGCCCCGTCCTTATGAAACTGGGCTCGCCGGAAAGCCCGCCGGGGGACCCTATTTTTATCACCGATTGGGACAAAGTGTCATCCGAGTTCCAAAAAATCGATACTCCCGCTTTAAACCGAATCCCATCTGATTTAAATTCTAACAACGATGTAGATTTAGCAATAGGGGCTCTTACGGAGCACGTTCAAAAAGTGATCGCGGACTGCTCGCGGAAGGCTCCGGCGGCTAAACCCCGTCTGAACCTGCCGCCCGAAGTACGCGAACTGATAAGAGTCAAAAACGTTGCCCTGCGCCGCGCGAGCGCATACCCCACGCCCGAATATAGGTCACGAGCGCGCGCCCTCCAACGCAGAGTGAGGGAGCGCATCAGTGAATTACGTAACGAACAGTGGGACCAACTTATGGAAGGTATTAAGCCAACCCATAAGGCCTACTGGAGTGTCGCTAAAGCGCTCCGTTTAGACGGATACGCCGCGTCTCCCCCGCTTAGGAAGCCTGATAGCACCCTCGCGTTCGACGACAACGAAAAAGCTGACTGTTTGGCAGATAGTCTTGATTCTCAATGTTCACCCAGCACACTTGAGTGCGATCCCATTCACGTAGCCCACGTCGAAAACGACGTGCGCAACCGCGCGACCCGTCCGCCCTCAGCAGACCTACCACCCGTCACATGTGACGAAATTAGCCAACATATCAAGGAGCTTAAAAACAGAAAAGCTCCAGGTCTCGATGGTATCAATAACAAAGCATTCAAACGCTTTTCCTTCCCCTTAGTCGCCCTTCTGGCAGCCATTTTCAACACTTGTTTTAAAAACTGCTACTTCCCACCGACCTGGAAAGAAGCTGTCGTAATCGGCATCCCTAAACCAGGCAAACCCCGAGACCTTCCCACCAGCTACAGACCCATTAGCCTCCTCAAGGTGATGGGCAAATTATACGAAAAAGTTTTAAAGACTCGTCTCAGCGACCATTTAATTGGAAAAGGACTAATAATCGACGAGCAATTTGGATTCCGCCCCCGGCACTCCTGCCCTCAACAGGCTCTCCGCCTAGTTGAATACATTTCTTCCGGTTTCAAACGGAAAGATAAAACCGTAGCAGTATTTTTCGATGTTGCCAAAGCTTTTGACAAAGTTTGGCATGCAGGCTTAATATATAAGCTGCATAAACTGGAAGTTCCCGACAGATTAGTATTCATTATTCAAGACTACCTCACCGACCGACATTTCGTATTCCGTCACGAAAAATCCATTTCAACGCGCAAAACGTTAAGAGCAGGAGTTCCGCAAGGCTCCACGCTCAGCCCACTATTGTACTCAGCGTACACGAATGACATCCCGCTGCCGCGCAACGGAGTCCAACTAGCACTGTTCGCCGACGACACAGTGCTTTATCTGCGCGCGCGAACAAACGGGCTAATCGCCTCACGTTTACAATCCTCCATAGACGAACTTACGCGGTGGTTTCGCCTATGGAGGATCGAAATCAACCCCGAGAAATCCGCGGCCGTTTGCTTTCGCTATTCCAAAGCGAAAAGCCCAGAGTTAGCCTCCCCCAATATTGCTACACTTCGAATGGCCGACGTCAACATTCCGTGGCAACATAGTTATAAATACCTAGGTATTACGCTTGACAAGCATCTGCACTTTCGCGATCATGTCAAGCGTGTTTGCAAAACAGCCAAATTCTACTTGGCTCGTTTATCCAGTATGATTGGTAGCCGCAGTAAGCTATCGATGCGCAACAAGCGCACTCTTTACGTAATGGCCATCAGACCTGTCATGACTTATGCATGCCCGGTCTTTGCATACGCCAATCAAACGATACTTAAGCCGCTACAAATCATACAGAACAAATTCTGTAGAAGAGCAGTAGGTTCTCCTTGGTACGTTCGAAACAGTCTGCTTCACAGCGATTTCGACTTACCAACCATCTCCAAATACATGAAGGACGCGTCAGAGCGTTTCTTCACCGCCGCGATCGCACATCCCAACCCGTTACTTTCGGCAGCGGCCTCTTACGAGCCCCCGCCCGCCCACCACTTTCTCAGACGCCCACGGAATGCACTTACAGATCCACCTGACGATCTCACCACCGAGGTAGAGATTCTAAGGGCCCTAGGCAGATCGGACCTTCAGTCTGACGTAGGAGAGCAGTACCTACCACCCGATATCACCTAGTTAACGTAACCAATCTGCTCGAATGGCATCTGAGCCTTGCTTGTTCACAGTCGGGCCGTCCAGCTCGAACTGCCCTCCCCAGCCGAGGGATCGACACGCGTCGGCCCTCATCTCTAGATTAATCATACGCCGATGAGGCGGCGCCCTTAAGGCACCGCCCATCAATAGCAGAAACGCACCGAAGCATCCTCAATGCGTCCGGTCGCCGTCATGTCAAATCCTATACGCTCTCCGGAGTATAGGTTGAGGAGTCGTTTAGCCGGTCGGGCTGCACCTTCTGTGTAGAAATCCCAACCCGGCACTATCTGCGCGGTAGGTCGGGCGCGCAGATGTCTGTAAGCAGATTCGGCCCTCACAAAACAAAAAAAAAAAAAAAAAAAAAAAAAAGATTGTAGAGGATCAATAACAAAGCACTCAAATGCTTTTCTTTTCCATTAGTCGCCCTTCTGGCAACCATTTTCAACACTTGTTTCAAAAACTGCTACTTTCCACCGATCTGGAAGGAAGCCGTCGTAATCGGCATTCCTAAGCCAGGCAAACCTCGAGATCTTCCCACTAGTTACAGACCCATAAGCCTCCTCAAGGTTATGGGCAAACTCTACGAAAAAGTTTTAAAGACTCGTCTCTGCGATCATTTATTTGGAAAGGGACTAATTATAGACGAGCAATTTGGCTTTCGTCCCCGACACTCTTGCCCTCAACAAGCTCTCCGCTTAGTTGAATACATATCTTCCGGTTTCAAACGGAAAGACAAAACCGTAGCAGTATTTTTCGACGTAGCCAAAGCTTTTGACAAAGTTTGGCATGCAGGCTTAATATACAAGCTGCATAAACTTGAAGTCCCAGATAGATTAGTTTTTATAATCCAAGACTATCTCACCGACCGACAATTCGTCTATAAACACGAGAAATCACTCTCAACGCGGAAAACGTTAAAAGCTGGAGTCCCGCAAGGCTCCACTCTCAGCCCGATACTGTACTCAGCGTATACCAACGATATTCCGTTGCCGCGCAACGGAGTCCAATTAGCACTGTTCGCCGACGACACAGTGCTCTATTTTCGCGCGCGCGTTAATAGTCACATCGCTCCTCGACTTCAGTCCTCTATAGACGAACTCACGCAGTGGTTTCGCCTATGGAGGATTGAACTAAATCCGGACAAATCCGCGGCCATCTGTTTTCGCCATTCCAAAGCGAAAGACCCCTCACTCCTCCCAAAAAACATAGATTCACTCAAAATGTCCGGTGTCAACATTCCGTGGCAACATAGTTATAAATATCTAGGTATTACGCTTGACAAGCATCTGCACTTTCGCGATCATGTCAAACGTGTTAGCAAACTTGCCAAATTTTATATGGCCCGCCTGTCCTGTATGATAGGTAGCCGTAGTAAGATGTCGATGCGCAACAAGCGCACACTCTATGTGATGGCTATCAGACCGGTCATGACTTATGCATGCCCGGTCTTCGCTTACGCCAAAGAATCGATACTTAAACCGCTACAGGTCATACAGAGCAGATTCTGTAGAAAAGCAGTAGATTCTCCTTGGTACGTTCGAAATAGTATACTTCACAGCGATTTCGACTTACCAACTCTTTCCAAGTACATGAAGGACGCGTCAGAGCGCTTCTTCGCCGCTGCGGTCGCGCACCCCAACCCGCTACTTTCGGCAGCGGCCTCTTACGAGCCCCCGCCCGCCACCCACTTTCTCAGACGTCCACAGAATGCACTAACAGATCCTCCTGACGATCACCACCGAGGTTGAGAGTCTCAGGAATGCAGGCAGATCAGACCTTCAGTCTGACATAGGTGAACAGTACTTAGCGCCCTATATTACCTAGTTAACGTAGCAAATCTGTTCGAATGGCATCTGAGCCTTGTTTGTTCACAGTCGGGCCGTCCAGCTCGAACTGCCCTCCATTGCCGAATTTTTAATTCTTAATTGTAATTTTAATCATAAGCCTACGAGACGGGGCCCTTAAGGCGCCGCCCGCCAATAGGCACTAACGCACCGAAGCATCCTCAATGCGTCCGGTCGTCGTTCATGTCAAATCCTATACGCTCTCCGGAGTATAGGTTGAGGAGTCGTTTAGCCGGTCGGGCTGCACCTTCTGTGTAGAAATCCCAACCCGGCACTATCTGCGTGGTAGGTCGGGCGCGCAGATGTCTGTAAGCAGATTCGGCCCTCACTAAACAAAAAAAAAAAAAAAAAAGATTGTAGAGGGCATTCGTATTCCAAACTCAACAAGTGAAACAAGCAAATGTATAGTGAACCAGCTACCTTGAAATAAATTAAAACCAGTGAAAATTGGTGTTTTATTGTACAGTCAACATTTGGTCCATCGAGCATCGGATAAATAGTGAATCAAGAACTACAAGATCAAGAACTAATGAAAATTCAAGAATAGTGAATCAAGAACTACAAGATCAAGAACTAATGAAAATTCAAGAATAGTGAATCAAGAATTTTCAAGATCTGTGCACACCAGCGAAATATTTCTAGATCCATATACACAGTGAAAATTCGTGAACAGTGAATCAAGATTTTCAAGATCTGTGTATACCAGCGAAATATTTCAAGACCCATACACACAGTGAAAGTTCGAGAACCATAAACCGAGAATTTTCAAAATCCGCGTGTGCAGTGAAAATTCGAGAACCATAAACCGAGAATTTTCAAAATCCGCGTGTGCAGTGAAAATTCGAGAACCATAAACCGAGAATTTTCAAAATCCGCGTGTGCAGTGAAAATTCGAGAGCCATAAACCGAGAATTTTCAAAATCCGCGTGTGCAGTGAAAATTCGAGAACCATAAACCGAGAATTTTCAAAATCCGCGTGTGCAGAGAAAATTCGAGAACCATAAACCGAGAATTTTCAAAATCCGCGTGTGCAGAGAAAATTCGAGAACCATAAACCGATAATTTTCAAAACCCGCGTGTACAGTGAAATTCGAGAACCGTAAACGAGACTTTTCAAAATAAAAATTCGTGAACTCTAAAACGAGAATTTTCAAAATCCGTGTACACTTTCAAGAACATATCTGAAAATGGATACTTCGTCACAATACTCAACGAGAGCAAGGAGAAGGGCAGACGCCGCTGCCGCGGCGGCCGCCGCCCTGTCCAGCCAAGACTCTGGCATCACCTCGGCGCGGCCCGCTGGCCCGGCGTCGCCGTCAGAACAATTCAGAACGCCAGTACGGCCGCCGCTATCGCCCGTCCAAATACCTACTGCGGGTGGGCGAGTCGAAAATTTTGCCACAGAACCCGCGTCATCGGTAGACCTACCCTCTCCGTCACCCGCACCAACGGTACGGAGCGTGGTAGCGACTTCACGCGCCTCGCGCACCTCGCGCACCTCGAGGGCTAGCCGTGACGCCGCCATCAAAAAGGCAGAATATGAGGCGGAACTCCAACTGTCGCGACTACGCCAAGAACAGTTGAAACATCAAGAAGAAGTTATTAAACGAAAGTTAGCTTTGGACAGAGCAACGATTGAAGCCGCCGCCGACTCGGAGGATGACGAAATGACGTCATTACGTCATGAAGTGCCACAACAAACATCCAAACGAATTTCGGAGTGGCTTCATACTACGAACGAATCACGCGAGCGAGCGATCTCACCGCCACCTACCGCCGCACCAGAGAACCGTGACCGTCCTAGTGCGACGATACAAGAACGACCTACGAACTATATCGCAGAACCGATGCCTCGTAACGAGTATACGGGGGGAGCACAGACGCGCCGCCGCATCGAACGAACCGCCGCGCGCTCACCGTCACCGACACCGGAGTGGAGATCCAAAGGTTATGGACGAGGCATTGAACAATTGGCCAAAGCTATAGAAAAAATGGCACGTGTTCGTCCGCCGCCGCGCCAAGCCGCCGAGCTACCTACATTCAGTGGCGCCGCTACCGAATGGCTACCGTTTAAAGCGGCCATGAGGGACACCACGAAGCTATTCAAATTCACGCCCGCAGAGAACCTAGCCAGACTTCGAACGTGTTTGAAGGGTGAAGCTAAAGAAGCAGTATCTTCACTACTATTTTCGGCGACCGATCCTAATGACATTATGCGCACATTAGAACAGAGCTTTGGTCGCCCCGAACTGATTATCGACCGAGTACTGCTCGATATCAAGAACTTACCTAAGTCGGGCTACAGCGCTAACGAACTGAACGCGTTTGCAGTAAAACTGCAAAACGCCGTATGTGTCATCACATCTCTCGATAACAAAGGATATATTCATAACCCTTTGTTAGTACGAGAAATAGTTGACAAACTGAACCCAAATTTAAGAAGCAGATGGTGCGACTACGCATATGAACACGAAGAACTGAGAGAACCAGAACTTGTATTGATGTCGCGCTTCTTAATGAGTGAAGCAGATCGAGCGATTCGATACATGCGAACCACGAGCTCGGCCGCGCCACCTGCCGCAACAAAGAAGGAACTAAAAGCACCGATTAAGAATCGAATAAACGAACGAACGATTTATAAGAAAAGGGAAAGCGTCTACACCACAGACCAAGAACCGCAATGCCTTTGCTGTGGGAGCAAACACCACGTGATCAAGTGCGACAAACTAAAGTTGATGAACGTCGACGCTAGATGGCAGTGGGCGAAAGAAAACAAAGTTTGCTTCAAGTGCCTACGTAAAAGACATCAACGCAGTACCTGTGGAGCAAAGATATGCGGAATAAACGACTGCAGACATTCGCATCACCCACTACTACATAATGAGCGAACAAAGGACGTGTCGTCAGAACCCATTACTGCACCGTCTACTTCATCGATCTCTAGTGAAGTAGTCATGTCAGTAGACAACGACACGAGCCCAGAAGTGCTGTTAAAAGTATGTCGAGTGAAATTGAACGGGCCGAAGAATGAAACATACGCCTATGCGTTACTCGATGAGGGATCAACGGTTTCACTCATTAGTGAAGAACTAGCGCAGTCAATCGGTGCGGACGGACCGATTCAACCGCTCCACATCAAAGGAGTCAACACAGAGTGCGCAGATCACGGAAGCAAGGTCGTCAAGTTTCAAGTGATCGGCACAAGCGGAGAACCCCACCACATTACCGCTAAAACAATAAAAAACCTGGACTTAAGAGGTCAGAGCATACCCAAGAACTTCAAAAATTATGAACATCTTCGGGATGTGAAATATGAAAGCATCTCAGAAAGAGGAACCAAACCGAGCCTACTAATAGGAGCCGACAACTGGCACTTAATAGTTACCCGAGAACTCCGAACGGGCAAGAAAAATGAGCCCGCCGCCTCGCGAACCGAACTTGGATGGGTGATACACGGAAAAGCGCCACGCCTACGCCGGGAAAAGTATGATGACGTCATGCACGTCCGAACAGTACACCCCCAGAACCAAGAACTGGAACGGCGGATCAAGCACCACTTCGCGGTCGATGCATTGGGCATAACAACGGCTACGAAAGTAAAGCCAGAAGATAAGCGGGCCGTCGAAATTTTTGAAAACACTGTTACGTGCATCAACCGAAAATATATAGTTGGCTTACCATGGAAAAGCGATCGTGTGGCTCTACCCCCTAGCTACATCAACGCGCTGAAACGCCTCCATTCCATAGAACACAAAATGGACCGAAGCGATGAGTTCCGAGAACAATACACGGAACAAATAAAGAACCTGATGAGCAAAGGTTACGCGGAGCCGTGCGACCAAACCGAAGCACTTAGCGAAAAATCATGGTACCTACCTCATTTCGCGGTGAGAAATATTAACAAACCAGGAAAGCTACGTCTGGTTTTCGACGCCGCCGCAAAATCGAATGGCTTATGTCTAAACGACGAACTTTTGGAAGGACCCGATCTTCTAAAATCACTCACCGGCATATTATTTCGGTTCAGAGAACATCCCATTGCAATGACAGCCGACATACAAGAAATGTTTATGCAAGTCAAGATCCAAAAAGACGATCAAGCAGCCCAATTGTTTTTATGGAGGGGAGATGACCGCTCTTCACCACCGAAACAATACAAAATGACGTCAATGTTTTTCGGCGCTAAGAGCTCTCCATTTCTAGCTCATAGCGTCCGGAACAAGAACGCAGAGACGCACGAAATAGATTACCCGCAAGCAGCGGAAGCGATAAAGAACAGTCACTACATGGATGACTATATAGAAAGCGTCCCAACAGAAAAGGAAGCTATAAAAGTAGCGCTGGACGTCATACATGTGCACGATCAAGCACATTTTAATATACGCGACTGGCGAAGCAACAGCAAGCGAGTCCTGTCAGCAATCCCACCTGAAAAGAGAGCCAGCGGAACTGTCAAGCTGGGAGCTCGTGAAGATCACCACGACAGAACTCTGGGGCTGATATGGGACACGTCAAGTGACGAACTCGGGTTCAACACCGCCATGAACCGCGTCCCTTCCGAGGTGAGAAATAGAACCCGAACGCCGACGAAAAGGGAAGCCTTAGCGACGGTCATGTCCATATATGACCCGCTGGGACTCATAAGTCACTTTACAATCTCAGCCAAGATCATTCTCCAAAACCTATGGAAGAAGAAGGTTGACTGGGACGAGCCGTTACCTCTCGAAGAAGCACAGAACTTCGACACGTGGTGCGAGAACCTTCATGACGTCACAGAATTAAGATTACCACGCTGCTACTCACTGCGTCAAAATAAAAGAACACGCCTAGAACTCCATGTGTTCTGCGACGCCAGTACTGAGGCGTACGCAGCAGTGGCATATTGGCGATTCACTCATAAAGAGAAAGACACGGAAGTTATCTTAGCGGCAGCCCGAGCCAAAGTGGCACCTTTAAAAACGATGAGCGTGCCACGATTAGAGCTACAAGCAGCAGTCATCGGAGCTCGCCTCGCCAATTCAGTACAGAAGAATCATCGGTTACGCGCAGATGCAGTCACCTACTGGACCGACTCGCGAACAGTAATCCAGTGGATCAGATCGGACGCTCATCGCTATCAACCTTTTGTAGCGCATCGACTAGGTGAAATCGATGAGACTACCAACGTCGAGAACTGGAAGTGGTTACCGACGGCAGACAATGTGGCTGATGAAGCAACTCGATCCTCGTACGACCGCAAACTAAGTCGAAACGACAGATGGTTCCGTGGTCCTGGGTTCTTATATCAACACCCAGACACATGGCCGCAAGAACCAAACTTACAAGCAGAAGAAGAACCAGAAACTGAACAAGTCTACGTCACGACGGTTTCCGAGAACTGGCTACCGAACATAGAGCGGTTCTCTAAGTACAGAGTACTCCTACGAGCTACAGCCCGTGTTCTACTATTTATAGAGAAAACTAAGAACAAAAGAACTGGAGGGCTGGTAGTACACGACATTGAAAAGGCCCACGACTTGTGGATATGTCGAGCCCAAGAAGAGTCTTTCGCAGAAGATCTGGGAAATCTGAGACGACACAAAAGTATCAGAAAACAAAGTAAACTATACCGTCTAGATCCTATGCTGCAAGATGGTATCCTTAGAATAAAAGGAAGGATAGACGCAGCGCGAGTAACGGTAGAAAAAAGACCGATAATATTAGACGGAAAACATCCGTTCACGCGGCTATTGGTGAAACATTACCACGAAAACGCACACCATCAGAGTACTGAAAAGGTAGTCAACGAGCTGCGTCAGAAATACTGGATAATACGGCTGAGACCGACGGTACGGGCAGTGGCTAAGTCGTGCCAAGAATGCAGGATCAGAAAAGCCGTACCAGCCGTACCAACCACAGGAGACCTGCCGGCCGAGCGCCTCACCAGTCACGTGAGACCATTTACCAACTGCGCCATAGATTATTTCGGGCCCATGATGGTCACGATCGGACGACGCCGCGAAAAGAGATATGGAGCTCTTTTTACCTGCCTATCCACCAGAGCAGTCCATCTGGAAATAGCAGATAGCCTCAGTACCAGTTCAGCTATCATGGCGCTGAGGCGCATGGCGGCTAGACGAGGATGGCCACGAATTATGTATTCCGACAATGGAACCAATTTCCGTGGAGCAGACACAGAGCTAAGAACAGCCTACGAGTCATGGAAACCTCATCTCCAGGACTACGGCATGAACCAGGGAATGGAGTGGAAATTTATCCCACCCGGTGCACCCCATATGGGGGGAGCTTGGGAGAGGCTAGTACGAACAGTGAAGAACGCGCTGTACACAACGCTGGCAGAACGAGAACCCAAGGAAGAGGTACTGAAGACACTCATGGTCGAAGCAGAACATTGCGTGAACTCTCGACCATTGACTCACGTTTCGGTGAATCCAGAAGACCAGGAAGCACTAACGCCGAACCATTTTTTAATCGGGACATCATCAGGACTTCCTATAGTGGGACCATGCGACGACGCCAACTGGAACACCTGGAGAGCGGCACAACGCTTAGCCGACTTATTCTGGAAAAGATGGCTAAGAGAATACATTCCTACCATCATCCCACGCCAACAATCAAGTGTAGAATGTCGACCTCTTCAAGAAGGAGATCTGGTAGTAGTAGTCGACCCTGAGCTACCTCGAAATGTTTGGCCACGAGGAATAGTGAAGAAGACCTTCCCCGGACGAGATGGCAAGATCCGCGTCGCACAGGTGGAAACGAGTGCTGGATTCTTTCTGCGACCGGTCACAAGGCTGGCTGTCCTCCCGGTAGATCCTTTGGCTACGACGAGTCTAAGCCGGGGGGAGGATGTTACGGACAGCAGATCGGTTGCAAGAACAGGCCCCGCCCCGTGACAAACGCTCGCGCCTCACACCGAGCGGCCGCCGCCTCTCGCCTGGGCCACGACCGGGGCTCGCCACGGCGCGCTCTGATTGGTCGAAAATTTAGCACGTTGTCAACGCACTAGGTTAAGCATTTAAAATTGTATATATGTAAGAGCTATTGGATTGTAGAGGGCATTCGTATTCCAAACTCAACAAGTGAAACAAGCAAATGTATAGTGAACCAGCTACCTTGAAATAAATTAAAACCAGTGAAAATTGGTGTTTTATTGTACAGTCAACATCAATAGTGTGTTAATCGATGTATATTATCAGGGCGAGCGAAGCGTGGTCTACACTATTCCACAATTTATGCCTTGTACAATTTATGAAAAAATTACAACGCCACTGAAGTTGTAATTCAGCATAGTAATTAAATTCATATCTCATCTAGAACATCACATTAATACAATGTTAAAGCGATGGAAGAAATTAAGTTCCACAGTTTTTTCTATCTCTTTTACGCACGAGACACAAAACATGAGCTATTACTAACATAGATAGAGATAGATATAGCTCATGTCTCTCATATGATCTGGAGATAGTAATTGTTTGACTAAACTATTACAATTAGCTTTTGCAATCACAATAATATGTTTTTTCTACAATTATTCACTTTAAATTGAATACTACCTATATGAAGCAAATTCTAAATTGATCAATAGACTTCAGAGTAACTCGTCGCTTTGCTCCACTTCGCTCCTCGCATTGACATAATCTAACCTGATCTAACCAAATAATTTAAAAAAGTGGACCATTGACCAATATGAACCAAATTTTAGATTGATCAACAGATTAATGAGTGGCTCGTCGCTCTGCTCCGCTTCGCTTCGCTCCTCGCATAAACAGGATCTAACCTACTCAAATATGTTTTAACGGATGATAAGACATTTCGTAAAAGGTTATCTATTTGTCTGATAATAGGACGATTAATTATTTTATCCGTTTCGCGAAACACTCGGCCCTTCCAATAAATCATTACTAGGTATGTAAGAAAACCTCACGAGCCCTCACAAAGTAAAGCTTCTTGCTAGTTTTTTCACTAAATCGATCTCCTTCACATTGTCTATAATGTTAGCCTCGTAATGAGAATATACTAGACAATAAGTACCTATACGAATTCTCGACGGCATATTATAGAGAATTAAAAAAACAAACTATTTTCGTCAAATCGATCTTTTCTCTCCCGATTTTTTCATGAATCAATATCAGAGTCCACGATTCGAATCAATTCATAAGATCGAGTTTTTGCCTGAAGATTGGAATGCCTAACTTGATTTTATGTTTATCAGTTTCGACATTTGTCTATCAATCAATATAAATGTCAAATCCTCGGAGGTCAAATCAGTGCGGCCTTTTTATATTGTAAAATAAAGATTATTCACAATTTTTGTACAACTAGGATACTAAATAAAAGAAAATTGTGTATTTTTCCTTGGATTCTTTTAGTTTTTGCTATTTTTTGATAACGTATACAAAGTCGCAGCCCAGAATGAAACAACTCCTTTGACCCAAATTCAAATTTGTTGTGCATCACAGACAATCGCAATACATACCTACCTACCTATCGAACGAGTACTATGCGCTCAGTGACAACGCGCTACGGTTTAACGTTGCGCTGAATCGCAGAGGTTTTTACTCGTTTATGTTTAAAAAACCACGAGCACTAGAGCTCTCAGAACGAAACAGTCGTAAAAGTGTCAATCAACAGAGATGGAAATACACGTAAAATAAGCAACAGAGAGAGAACAATATATGGATCGCTGTTTTAACAATTATGTTCTGATATTCGATGTTATCTAACTTATTTAAGAACATGCTATTAGGTCATATACCATAACGCAAAAAGCACTTCAAGGTCTTTCCAGCCCTTTTTCGAGAAACAAATAACATGAAATTGTAGCGCCAGGCTAAGTCCGGACCATGCCGGCCTTTAACAGCAAATCTTATTTTAGAACCAGCTCTTAGGCGATATCTATGTAACGCAAAAAACCACGTCAAAATCTTCCCAACCGTTTTAAAGAAGCATATATATTGCAGCGCCTTCTGGTGGTCCACAACTGCACAACTTAATTAATTATCTATTTTTAGCTGATTTCTACGTAATGCAAAGAGCCGTATCAAAATCAGTCCAGTTGTTTCGAAAATACACACCTACTGCAGCACCCCTGGTGGTTACCTAATAACCATAAAACTTATTTTATATATAAATATTATAGTATAAGCGGTGACTATAAGATTACAATACATTATTGTGATCTATAAAAAATGTTTAAACCACCAGTGACGTGCTTATAGCGATACGTGGCGTTTTAAATTTGTATTTACTTTTTAGACCGTATTCTGAGCGTTCCATCTGCCTTTCCTTCTGTAAATTGAATTGTACTTAAAAAAAAACAATACTTTCGCGAACACACATGACATGTTCAGCATGAAATTAATTGCATTTTCACAACATTTTATCAAAAATGTATTATTTTTGTAAATTTTTCACTGCAAAATGTTGTAACAATAGAAAAAAAATGAAAACAAAATGTCGCGCGTTCAAGTTATATGAAAGTTTTCTTTCTTATGATGTATCAAAATATTTGAAAAATTTATGAAGGTATAAACCTAGTTTTTGCTGATCTGAATACCATATATTTCTTTGCGCTAATCGGTTAAGGTTTAATGGGGTGCAACCGTTAACGCCGTTTGTATGAATATTCGCCCCTATATGGCCACTACATACTCCTCTTAAGTGCGAGTCGGACTAGGCAAATTGACTTATTAATTCTCAATAAAAGGAAGCAACACATTTTATATTTATGCATTTTCTCTTCATGAATATTTCCCGTTTCCTGGCGGAAGGAAAGACTTTTGTACATTTTACGGATTTTTTGATTTAGTTTTGGGCGTAGTAATTTCTTTTCGTAGTAAAGGGGGCAATGGGAGATTATCATATATTTTCTTTGATGTAATTAAACTATGCATTTTAAAATTGTAATAAACATTGCAAAAAATATATCTATATCTCATAACCGAGCACTTTCATTTGATATGAACCATGACATAGGTTTTTGAGAATTGTTTTTAATTGTATAATTTTTCCCCAAAGCGATAATTTTATTTGTTCATCGTGTAGTTTTTTCCTGTAAATATATATTTTTCAATATTTTACACACTACAGTTTCCGGGTTAAATATTGAATTTTCCTTAATGTCTTTGAAACCATGAATATTAAAGTTATAAATAAAATATGCTTGTACTTTTTATAATAAACGCACTTTCATTGGATACGTCACTAGGAGCCCTCAAAAAGTTTATTCATTATTTTCCTACTTTGCTCCCCAAAATGGAAATATAGCAACTAGAATAGCAACCGTCCCTATTTGGGCCTCTGCGTTTTGGCCCGGAATAGCAAGCGTCCCATTCTGGGACGATTTCTAATACATTTTATGGGTGCTTGCGCGTCAAGCATTTTGAAATGCCAATGTCATTGTAGATGTTACAGAGTGGTTTCAATAGAAGGTATGATAAAATACTGGCCATATTAAAGAAAAAAAAAATAAAAAATTAAATAGTTATTTCAGGAGGACCGGCGACATTTTTATTTTTTTTATTGCAATTTTTTTTTGTTTTCTTGTAAAAAAATTGTATGAATACTTTCTATTGCTTTCTATTTTATGTTTTTAAATGTAAAAAACAACTGAAGATCGAATTGCCGCTTTCTACCCTTTTTTAAGTTTATTTTTTTCGGTGGCATTCTACCCAGCCAGTATTTTTTATCATTGATGATGGTAAATATTTTTGTCAAATCTATATAAATTAAATGTTAATGTAATTAAAAGTAAATTATTAGTATAAAGTCATACCTACTACAAAATTGTTGATAATATTTATTAGTATTACAATTTTACGCCGCGATTTCACAGAGTTGTTGTATAAAAAGTTGGGACATGGCTTGCATAGTTTTTATTTTTTTATTTTTCTTACCACAGGGAAAATCGTTTTCCAGGGACGAAAAGTACTACTTTCATCCCTCTGATTAGGTAACTTCAAGCGTACTTTCCGAGTATGAGTAATGAAAACAGATTTTTATATATTAGATTGGAACCTAGTAATACTACTTACTGGCTGGTCATATGATTATGAACACTAAACAGTTTTTGTAAATAGTTTATTTTTTTTATCAAATTTAAATTTAGAACACTCTGTGCTTAGGTCACTTTTCGTATAGGAAGTTTTGGCGACATTTAGTTCTGTAAAGGTCTAAAACGTGATTACTTCATATAAAATCAACGGGGAAAAACAAAAATTGATAATAGGGTTGATAAGGCGACAGTGTTTTTTTTTCTTTTTTTTTTCTGAGGAAACAAAAATGAACAGAATGTGTTTTGATGATAAAACGATACGTACGACGCCCTTCGAATAAAGCATTAGACTCCAAAAGTGAAAACGTGAAAATTTGGGCGGGGCGTTTCTGGCCATGGAGTTGGCCCTGTTAGGCTGCTAGAAGAAAACATGGATCAATTCCAATACTAAAGTATAGTGGAAGAAACATTCTTATGCTCGTGCTTCCGATCATTTGGACATTCCAGTACGAAAATGATCCAAAGCATATGCCGTTAGTAAACTCGCACCATCACGTAATTTTTCATATTAAAATCACTTTCAGATAGGTCTGAACCTAATTGAACATCTTTGGTCCGAAGTCAAAAGAAGTGTATCAAATTGACAGTGTGTCAATGGAATGGAATTAGAGTCAATGCCTCGCCGTTATAACGCAGTATATTTAAAAACTTGGAACATACTACTAGCTTTTAATTTTAAAATAAAATGTATTTATTTGTCTTTTTTAATGTGCAAGCTTTTAATAATTATAATTTATTTAATTTAAGTTTCTAATAAAACAATTCTCGAACATTTTTTTATGAACAGTTTATCTATTTCCTTTAACCATGTGGCTGTATTTAATAACATAACTAATTATTTCTAAGAAGGAACACAAAACTACATATATCACAATTTTGATAAAAATTCTATAACTAGAAATCGTTATCAAATCTCAAATATGATCACTCCTGTATATTCTAAATTATTACATTTAAGGTATGATACTGTAAAAATAATTTAATTTATCTATTATAATCTATTTAGATATTAATCGTATAACCTAATGTCTTACAATCACAATTCTCATTAAACATATTTCTATAATAAACAAAAATTATGGGACGCGCTCATGTTATAATGAGCATAAAAGACCTGCTAACACACGTACAGCTGGACGCATTGTAATACTTAGATCAAAATAAAATAAAACGTCACAAGAATAATTGATTTCAACCCAACAATATAAGAAAAGGAAATTGAATTATCATTCTAGAAAACGCATTATGAATAACATAAATTACAAACAATGAATTCAATTTCAATACAATTATATTAATGTCTGAAATTTCATATTGTATTTAAATTAAACTATGCCGGTATGTTGTTTTGACGAAAGACCTCGCATTTGTGTGTACTTTAAAATGCAAATACCACCAATGACTTTTATTCATTTTTAATAATGATGTAAATTATAATCGATTGACGTCTTTTGCAATGATCACACCTGTATATCACAACACCTGTGTTTGTTAGCGATAAATACGCAACAATATCTTTTAATTATTTCTTTTATTGTCGGTTTTGAATTGCGTCTTGCTTTGAATCAATAAATTATACATATACATGTACAGTCAAAAAGTCAAAGTTTTTATTTCATCTGCACGTGAACACGTACAGTTAATTTAAAAAATATCTTCGCTAACAAAAGAATAAAAAGGTTTATGTATTCATTTCAAGGACAGTTTGAACAGCATCCTTGAAAATGCAAATATATCTGAGCAAATAAGTAAACACGACAAAATAAAACCTAGCTGTTTATACAAGGGACATTTCAATAACCACCCAAATTTTAATATAATGATTTTTGATAAAAAAACCGATAGCCGTCTCGTTTTCTTTTAGTATCGTTCAATAGGAAAATATTGAGATATGACTACACAAACCTTTCTCGATAAAACCAATATGTGTAGTCAACATTCACGCCCGCCGCACGCTAGTTTAGCAGATTGTGTCATCTCGGTCTCAAGGTCTCGGGCGCATCGTCACAAAGAAAGTAACCAAACGTTATAGAATGACACTGTAGATAAGATAATTTATTATGAAAATGTAATTTATATTTATTATTTACGTAGTGACATATATTGGTGATACCTAACGTCTAGAATTTTTTTTGGATGGTTGTTAAAATTTCTTCCTGTATAGGAAGACAACCCGTCGCCAGCGGCTGTTATGTTGTAGTTGGGAGCAAGGAGGTTATCATCGGCCAATCAATGCGTTTTAGATAACAGATAGATAATTTTCAAAATGCGCCGATTCGTCCATAATTAGGTATTTATTGCTCCCAGCTACGACATGAGCGGTTAGCTAAGGGTTTTTGTCCAATAGATTTTACAAGTTATAATAGCCTTTACATTAAGATTTGCATACAAATCATATGAAACATATCGATTTTATTATAGTTTTTTTTTAATTTTACTGAATTTGGGCTTAGAAGCTGATACTTAAGTAACCCACGTAAAGCTGGCTGTGGAGGTTTAAAACACACTTGGTATATACTTGTAATGGACGCAAGTGTCTTATAATTTGTTTTAAATAGTAAATTCTTAATTACTACATATTAAAATAATACTTGGAATACTTATAGACCCATTAGAAAGGTTTCTAAAAAAATTGCCAAAGCTGGCAATATTAGCGCCGTAAAAAGTTTATAGATCCGAGAAGAGCTAAGTCATTTATATTCTCATACTTCCTAAACATTAAGTACAAAACAATAAGTTTTAAATAAAAATTTGTCGGGTGTAGCATAAGTAACTATTAGTTTTTATCGGGATCTCAAAATTTTTACGTAGAAATTGGTGCGACACTTGGCTACCATGGTTCTTTACCCAGTGACCGATTGAACCTGTCAGTACTTTTGAACTGCTAAACCAATTTACATAAATGTAGTCTATATCAAAAGCAAAGAAATAAGCTACCCATACTAACACGCGTATGTACAAACGACCTATTTAATGTATTAGTATAGAAGTATATATAGATCTGAATACAAAAATAACTGTTATTAGTATAAAGACAAAAACACTAAGGATTATAAAATAGACGAACCTATGTGTGACGTCAGGTCATTTATATTAATGCGAAATATCGTTTCGCAAGAAAGAGACAGAAATAAAATTTTATGGTTGTTGAGATTTGCAGCCACAACAGAGTGCTCATGTGCACTCTCCGGTGTATACAGTGTTACGTAGACTGGGATCCTCCGAAAGCCATAACCTGAGATCCCTAATGGCGCTTCCAGAAGTGAACTGGAGGTACAGTGTAGTCGAGACCTAACCCAATTCACATCCTAACCCTTTCCTCTTTTCCCTGCTAAAGAGGGGTATTTGACCCCCCTGTCTCTAGTTCAGCCCCCCTAAAGATAAAGCATCCGTGATTGAGATCATTCAACGCGTCTCATCGTGCTTTATAATCTGGCTTTAACAGTTGTATCAAGTTCCATACTAAAAAAAATTGAGGGGCACCCATCGACGTGAGTTAGGCCGTCCATGCCAACTTTCTTTTCATGCCCACTTTTGATTATTTCATACTAAAATTCCTGCCATGTCAAATTATTTAACTTTACTAGGATTTAGTTCCTATAAGTCAACTTTCTTACGATGTCTACTTTTTCAACATTCTATTTGTGTAGTTTGTGTCGCCAACTTTTATAAATATGTTTTTCGTCTATTTCATAATGTCTACTATTTGTACAGTCAAATCAATTTGTACCCTAAGTATTTTTTATTGTTTTTATCCCTTGGAAAATAAAGATGCGACAGCCTCTACTAATATAAACAAACTATACTAAACTTCCTATGCAAGCCATAAAAGATATTTTCTTGTCATGTTCTTCGATATATTAATACGTGAAGGAAAAGCTTTCAATCCCTTTTTAAGCATTGATACTACGCTTATGGAGGATTGTGATATTGGGCATAGTTAAAGTTTATGTGGAGTAGAAGTGCAGAAAACTAAAATCTATGCGTTAAAACGTCGATGCCAACTTTCCTTTCAATGCCCACTTTTGAATATTTCATACTCATGAGGACGCTCTTCAACGGTTAATAGCACGAACACGAAACTTTATTTTTACTACAAATATTAAATTTAATTTCTTTTTCACTATTTTGACATATTTATAAAGCCGGAACACTTAAAAAACTAGCCTAAAAATTCGCCCATCTATCCATTTTATTACCTAGTATATATATCGTGTCGTGATAGCCCAGAGCGCAACGAATCTGTCTCAAATTTATAAGGCAATAGGGTCATGGTTCGAATCCGGGCGTGTATCAATGAGTTTTTCTGACTTAAGTACATAACTATCATTGACTCCGTGCTTCGGAGAGCACGTTAAGCAGTCGGTCCCGGACGCTGTCAATAGATGGCGGTCATTACAATACTTACAATCCCCAACCCGCAGTGGATTAGCGTGGTGGATTTATGCTCCAAACCCCCTCCTCACCCTGGGGAGGCCCAAGCCCCTGCAGTGGGGTTAAATGGGCTGATGATGATGATGATATATATATAACTTATTTAAATGAAGGAAAATGTATTCCACTTTTATTTTATTAGTGATTCAAATAAAATTACACGTATTTTTCTGTGTATTATTTTCTTCGGTTTCTATAGTTTCCATCAAAACAATGACAAGGCAGCTGGACGCCAGAGAATAACGAAACTAATCTGGAAAAGTCTATGACGATAAATTTTTTAGTTTGTATGTACCACAGATGGCAAACCAGGATTTCTTATATCTACTTCTCTCAAAGTTGGCATAGTGTTACTTTTTTACGAGAGTTAAAATTAAAGAAGGCATAAGGGAACGAAATCCTAGTAAAGTTAAATAAGTTGGCATGGCAGGAATTTTAGTATGAAATAATCAAAAGTGGGCATGAAAGGAAAGTTGGCATGGACGGCCTTACTCATCGACGTCGATAGGACCGAGCCAAACTGCAGCGAAGAAAGAGTGTACCTACTCCGTAGCGAGTTTACCTAGTTGTTAATTTATTTAAGTAAGGTAATTTAAAATTATTTATCATATCCCAAATACTAAAGCAAAAATATATAGGGTCATTAACCTTAATGCACAGTGAAAATAAAACAATTTACAAGCTAGAATCATCCAAGCAGACGCAATCGCTCGCTGAACTGGTACCCTTTGAAAAAACGTGCTATGAGTTATTAAAATTAAATATTTTCTTATGTACTTGTAGTAAAGTTTAGATTGACAAAATTATTACGGAAAAATTAATTTTAAAAATCTTGAAGCTTTGGCACGGCGCGCTATGACTCCACAAGTTAAAAACAACCTTATATAAAGTCTACATTGGCAAAAATTATTGAGGAATGAGAAATGCATTAATGCACTTTAAAGAAAGGAGCATTAATTGGCGGCATATAGTTAATGAAGTCGGTGCCAAGTCAATTCACTTTAAATTGTTGTTCTATATTTATTTTTATAGTTCTAAATAGGTATATCATTGTTGTACAGTACTCGGCCGTAAGTTATGCACACGAGTTATAGAAAGCGGTTAAGTAAAAACAAGTTTAAAAATCAAACTATAGGTAATCCTATCATTTTTATATCTACTTGTATACTTTTAATATTATAAAGCTAAAAGAGTTTTTTTGTTTGAACGCGCAAATTTCAGGAACTACTGGTTCGAATTGAGAAATTCTTTCTGTGTTGGATAGTCCATTTATTGAGGAAAGCTATAGGCTATATTTTTTGTTTGTTTGTTTGAACGCGCTAATCTCAGGAACTACCCATTCGAATAAAAAAAATCTTTTTGTGTTAGATAGTCCATTTATCGAGGAAGGCTATAAGCTATTATTACATCACGCTACGACCAATAGGAGCGGAGCATCAATGAAAAATGTTGCAAAAACGGGGAAAATTATTGATTTTTTGAGCTTCCGTTACGCGCGCTGCGTAAACGGTTGACGTTAAGCAAAAATCATGTACCTACTACGGAATCGTTCTCCTTTAAAGGTTCGTGTATCTTTTAAGGTTGACTTCCTATAAACCTTTTCTATAGCTATCGAATTTGTTGCTAGACGCGCCACAGAATTTATTTGTTTGGATGATGACGATGATACCATAGTGTAATGATACTATATGGTTGGACTAGCGACCCACTCCGACTTCGAACGGGTGCAATGTACTAATGCGTGGAACGGGAAGAGGAACGTTTCCGTTGTCCACCCGGGCCAAGCCGGGTACGACCGCTATTTCAGTTATAAAACGACATTGTTTGACTTTATTGTAATTGAATAAAAAATTATAAAATTACCTATACTTTTACTTGTAAACTAGTTTTTACTTAGATACCTGATTTCTAGAACTCGTGTGCATTACTTACGGCCGGGCACTGCAATTGTTATTACCTTGTAAGTACCCATTTACGTTGTCTGAGTTGACACCGACTTCATTAACTATTGCCGCCTGTTAATGCTCTTTTCTGTAAAGTGAAAATTTTAGTTTATGTTTTTGAAGTGGGTTTTCATTTTTTATTTTTTTGTAAAGTTTATTTTAATTTTCAATTTCTAGTTATACGCAACCGTAACTTATTCGTATTTAGTATAAATGGGGGTTCTAAACGCGCTACTCAAATGAGACAATGCCGTTCAGAGAAAACTGTCGACAAATCGCAGTGCATTATCCCTAGCTCCTAACCGTTAAGGAGTACTGTAGCTTTCCTCATTAGCCTGAAATGAATCCAGACGCAAACATCTGAAGAACTAAATGAAGTCGGTTATAATGCAAAATTAAGAAAGAAAGAAAGAATGAAAGAAATATCATTTATTCACAGCTATACGGTACATACAGGTCAAACAGAAAAATAAAATAAAGTGAAAAACAAAAACAGACTTATATGGTTTACATGGTCATGGATGCCATTGTCAGAACCGGTCCAAACTGAAATGGAAGCACACAGGAAACAGCTTTCAAATAAAAAAAAGTTATCCAAATTGGTTCAAATGTTTCAAATGAGATAAGAAACATTACACAATTATTCTTATGTTCGTGGTTCTCTTTGTGTTCTGCTTCGTATCCCTCCACTCGTGTTTACCAAGGCATAGTGGGAGTTTGCTTGGGCCTCAGCGTTGTACGTGTGTTAATACGTGTTTGTGCGCGCATGCGTAATAGAAAGCTTGAGAAAAGGCATCACAACAACCGTGATGTTTTGTATACGTGTACGTATTATTTATAATAAAATTCTTCACATATGCCTAAAATGAATGCAGAATATTGTCGCGATTATCGAAAAAATATATATATATATACAAATAAAATGTTAAATGATCATTACTAAAACTTACAATTATTCTGTTCCCGAAATTTTACAATCGTCTCATTATCTTGAAACCAAAATTTTTGAAGGTTTCACTTCTACTGTGAACTAGGTCAGAAGGTCATTGCCCGATCTCAGAAATATTTTAACAGTAGGGCGACCAAGCATTTAGGATGATGTACATTTTAGTTTTTTTTCCTCGATAACCGTTAGTATCCGCCACCTCACCTGAAATTTTGGTTTAGTTTGGTAAGCTGTACGTGTTCTTTAAGTTTGTATTACGTCCAACCGAACATGACGTATATATATACCCATTAAAAGTCTGTATGATAATTAATCGATTTAAATCGGTTATTCTACAGTTATCGAGTAATATAAATACAATAGAATTAAAATACAAACTTTTAACGTGAGAACTTTGTAAATACAATAAATTGAAATTAATTTAGCACCAATAAATTTATTGAAGTTACCCGTGGAGTTCATATTTGAGTATAGCTACCATGTGATCTTAAAATTCAATGATATATTGTTTCTGTTTATGATTATTAACAATTGTATTGATTCATCTACACTTCTGGAAAAAAATAATTTTCGTGCAAGTCGACCCTCTTCACGTTCTAAAGTCACCTTTTACTTTCGCTGTTTTAACACCAACTATGCAAAAAATACATACATGAGGAGATCCACACGTGCATATAATGCTTGTCATTGTCTCAGTACAAAATGAAATTAAAAGGTAGATTATTTTTAGTTTAGATAATATTAGTTTTTTAATATCTTATATACGTGAAATATTTATAAGCTAAGGATATACCTTTTTAAATGTTGATTTATTTCTCTTTTTTGTTCTTTCTCGTGTACATTATGTTATTACTCGTCAGTATCTGTCTTCTATATTTGTGTACTCAAAATGTGGGTTGACCTTTTTCAAATCAATGGAATAATTTTCTTACAAAACTGGAGGGAATCGTATGTAATAAGCCGCGCGATAAATATTTAATAATCGGTGACTTCAATATGGGTGACATTAAGTGGTCAAAATTTTGTAGTAACGGTGAGTCATACATGTTACCCGGCAATGTAAATACTGTTGATGAGTGTTCTTTGATTGACTCCCTATACATGCTCAATTTGAGACAGTATAATGGCGTTCTTAATGCAATAGGTAGAATATTGGATCTAGTGCTGTCGAATGACTTGGTATCGGTGTTTAATTGTGATGAACCTTTGGTGCGTGTTGATGAAGTTTATACAATTAACTTACTTAAAATCAGGGCGAGAGCTTTTTTATAAATGCGATTACACGATTATGAACGAGGATATTTCTAAAGTCTGCTGGGAAAATGAATTTAAGAGCATATCTACTGAGAAGGCTATAAACTGTTTTTACTCATTTGTTAATAATCTGATTAGTAAGCATGTTCTAACTAAATTAATAAGCAACGAGCACCATCCGGTATCGTATTTGCCTGCGTTAAAAAAAATTATCAGAGAAAAATATAAATTTCATAAAAAATCCAAGCGTTACGGCAATTTATCAAATAGACATAGTTATGAGTTATTGAAAGATCGAGTAAAAAAATTAGAGACAGAATGCTATCAAACAAAATAGTAGAACAGTCCATTAAAAGTGACCCCAAGTAGTTCTGGAAATTTGTAAAATCAAAAACTAATTCATCTGGAATTCCGAATTCCATTATGGTGATATCACGGTTACCGGTTCCGAAGACATATGTAATCTATTTTCTGACTATTTTGCATCGACTTTCTTGCATCCTGCCGCTACCGATGGTAATGATAGCTGTATGTACTATGATTCGGTATCGGATTTTGGTAGCATAACAGTGAGCCAGAGTCATGTAAGTGGAATGCTGAAGGCACTAGACCTAAGCAAATCGACTGAACCTGACCAGATACCGGCTGTTTTATTAGCCCTGCCAATTAGCTTGTTATTTACACAGTCATTGACTGAGTGTGTGATGCCCACAATATGGAAATCAGCTTTTATAACACCAATCCATAAGAAAGGTGTGGTCACGGATATGATTAATTACAGACCTGTGTCAAAGTTATGTTTAATTTCAAAGATCTTCGAAAAGATCATTCACGCTCTGTTATATGGGTCACTTAAAAACGTCATTAATCACAACCAACACGGGTTTGTCAAGGGCAGGTTTACAGTTTCAAACCTTGTTATTCTGGACGATTATATTACTTATAACATGAATCAGGGAAGGCAAGTTGATATCGTTTACACCGATTACAGCAAGTGTTTTGATAGGATCGATCATTGCATTCTAATTCGTAAACTAGCTTGCTTGGAGATAAAAGGCGACCTTTTAAGGTGGTTTACGTCTTACATCTCTAACAGATCGCAAGCGGTCGCATTAAATAATTGCGTATCCAAATAGATTGTACAAAGCGGCGTTCCTCAAGGATCCGTTTTGGGCACTTTATTGTTTGTGATATTTGTGAACGACATCGGAGAGTGCTTCCAGTCTTCCAGTCTTTTCTGTTTCGCGGACGATATAAAAATATATGCGTCTATATCGTCTCAAGACGACGTACAAGCACTGCAAGCTGATTTAGCGAGTCTTGATAGGTATTGCACCCTAAATAGACTGGATCTTAATCCCCAAAAATGCTCCGTGGTAGCTTATACCAGGAAATATCATGTCATTCCCTCTGAATATTTTTCGAAAGGTCAGAAGTTAATCAATTGTGACAAGATAAGGGATCTCGGCGTAATATATGACTCGAAACTGATCTTCAACGAACATGTTGACAGTGTAGCTAGAAAGGCATCTCGAGCTCTAGGTTTCATTATGCGCACTTCGAATAGTTTTAAGTATGTTAAGACCATGGAAATTTTGCATTGTACGTATGTCTTAAGTATATTGGAATATGGGTCAGATGTCTGGAATCCCAGGTATAGTATTTACATTGAAAGACTGGAGAGTATTCAGAGGAAGTTCATCAAATATTTATGCTATCGCACTAAAGTAGTATGCAGGTCTGATGACTACCTTAAATTGTGCGCCAGATTCCACCTCCTTCCATTAACATATCGACAAAAAATAGCTGACATTATGTAAGTATTAAAAATTCTATGCAACTATGTCGATAGCCCTCACCTTCTGCCTAGGATTAACGTTAATGCATCTCCAAAAGATCTACGTCACTATATGCCCTTATATATACCAGTCGTGACATCCAATTATCGCCAAAATACCTTTTTATGGAGAGCGTGTCGTTCAGTTAACGTAGCAAGCTTACAGCATAATTTCGACATATTCAACTCTAGTAGAGCATCGGTCAGGAGGTTGCTTAGTCTGGAATTCTTTCAACAATTCGAATGAAAGATGATTAGTGTACTATGACTTGTACTTGTACATTTATTGTAAAATGGGATTAATCTCGCACATTTTATTTTTACCTATCATTTAAGTACTTACTATAAAATAGGATAATGTTTTAGTCCACATTATTTACACAGTCTGAATTTGTATTAGTGGGGACCTATAATTGGCTGTATGTCACTAGATAAAATTTTTAATGCTTTTGTTATTGCTGTTGGTCCTCCAAATAGATAAATAAATAAATTATTTGTTGTCGTGAAGGGAAAGTAATTTTCTGCGGGCAGAACTTGTAGCATCTTTAATGTTAATAATTTGTATAATGGAAACTCTAGGTTAGTTCATTGCCATGTAAAATTTATTATTGTTTGTATGTGACTGTTTGTTTCAAAATTAATAAAATAAAAAAAAAATATTAAATAAAATAAGCACGTTAATGTTATATTCTCTTACATCAGTGATGAAAAATTAAATAAACTATAAACGCCTGAATAAAAAAGAAAGTCATTTATTACATTTCAATGTTACATTACTTTTAGGTAGAAAATTGCAATTGTCTTTTATTCAGGCGTTATTTTGTTTAACCGCTGGGCTTCTTTGATTTACCAATTCTTCTTAATTCTTGTATCAATATTTAGATCCTAAACTTTAAGCGCGATTATATATGTATATATTCGTTTATTGGGACAACTGTGAAATCCTAAATTACATTGGGTTGGTTTTGCGAGGTGAGGTAACAAATATAAATTTAGGCACAAATTATAAAAATTTCTGTCGATCCGTATGTCACAGACTCATATTGTCACTATCTTTCCACTGATTTAGTAATGTTCCGTTACATTGATGAAATCATTGAAGGCAGATATTCTATACCTATAAACCTCCATACAAATTCTTTACAGAAATCATGAAAAGTAAATTATTTAAAGATAACTCTTACCAATTACCATACTTCGAATCAAGGAATGAAAATTTATTTTTTGTTCGTGGTGTGGGGTATCTTTGGACAACCATTTTGACAGTCGTTTTACAACGGATTTTTTTCAACTTGGCACAGACGTAATGTTTGACCCAGTTTTCTAAATATAATTTTAGAGCTCATAGAAAGAAGTGGGTGAATCGAGGATTTTATTATTTTCTAACATATTTCAGATTTTCACTTTTCGAGTACCATTTTGGACCTGATTCGAAGAATCGGAGGTCTCTCGAATGTTGTTATATACTAAATATTTTTTTTTAATTTGACACAGAGGTCGTAAGATAGATGTTTCCTTTCACCTCTAATTTTGCAAATATCATTTTGAATCTGATCGCTATATGATTAAACCAGCAGTACTAACCAAATTCTGACGCTACACTAGTTCATAAAAATAGTTCTGTTACACACTCAGTATCTGAAAGCGTGTAGCTGAACTAATTAGGGCTGTTTTTCACAAAAGAAATAATAATAATTAAAAAGTATCTGCAAACCCATCACACTTCTAGAACAAGTTTATACCTAAGTTATTTTTGAGGGTTATCAAAACCTCGAAAATAACTTATTCGACCAATAGTCACTCGAACAAACCAGATACGGAAAAGGCTTTGGTATCGTGTCCACATCCTCTTGTTTCACCAGATTATAAATCCCGGAAATACAATTGACCTCTATGCTTAGTGCTTGTGGATATTAGTCTTAGATTCAATAGAAATGGGCCGTACACAATTCAGCGGTACCATATCAAGTTTTAGGTTGTTTGTGCGATAAAGGCACTATATTAGCCAGTACAGGAGGAAAGCATAACACTGATCCGATTGCAGAAATGTGTGACAGGGACACGGAATTTCACCACAAGTGGAAATTACTCCAAGGTTTCAAATTGGAAAGGATACGACTTTAACTTTGATGGCGAAAAGATCAATCGCCTTCGGCTTCCTAACGAAATTGTTGGAGACTCTACAAGCGGACCTTGAGTGAAAACATAAACACTGACATTTGCAGTGTGTGTGGCTTGAGCGTGAGGACATTGCATATTCCTTGGTTGAGAACCATTGATCTACCGACATTTCGAAACATCATTTTATTCTCAACAAAAACATTATAATAAAATGACTAAGTATATATTCCGCGCATCGATGAATAAAGTCGCGTAAACCTAATTAAAGAAAAAAAGTCCCAATTTATGACAGCAAAGAAAAGTATCAAGGTTTGCGCAATTATAATTCTGTACTATCACTTCAGCACCAAACAATAATTTAACTTTTTTTAGTAACGGACAACGCGCAGACGGACATTGTGAAATTATGAAGAGTCTTAGTCTGAGTTCAGAACTATACAAAACCGGCCAAGTGCGAATCGGACTCGCACACGAAGAGTTCTGTACCACCATACAATATAACAAAACGAGCGCGACGTTAATCTAACTTAACCATTAATCGTTATAATTGTGTAATTTAAGAATTATTGTATAAATATATTTCATTTCTATTTCGTTAGTTATTTAGAAGGCGCTCGATCCTCTCTGGCTAATCCGAAAAGTAATAACATGAGTGCACTGATATCTAGAGACAATTTTTATTACAGTGAACCTTTGACTTTTAGTATCGATTGTGAAAAGAATAAGCTCTGCAAAGGAAAGCGTAAATTTATAGTACCTAGTAATACAATGTAGTTTTCATCAAAAAAAATTTTTTTTTCTGAAATTATTTTTTACAATAACATCACAAAGATAAAATGCATCTACTTTTCGCTTATTGGCTAAATTCTATCTGTCACTTTCTATGGAATTTTTACAATTTTTTTACTTATAGAAGTACAGTTTATAAGTTAATCTATTACTCGTTAAATAATACAGTCTAGTTAGCTGTGATAGTTTTCCTTTTGACTACGTTATATATACTCCCGTCATAATTTTTTTTCACATATCCAAAAGCAACGGTTTAGCTGGTAGAGGGGGGGACACATGACTCTAACTAAAATTAACACTTTAGGAGTGCTTATCAACTGTTTACTTAAATAAAAAAAATTGTTT
Source organism: Luffia ferchaultella (assembly GCA_949709985.1). Lineage (NCBI taxonomy): Eukaryota > Metazoa > Arthropoda > Insecta > Lepidoptera > Psychidae > Luffia > Luffia ferchaultella. The sequence goes on along the minus strand of OX453256.1, from coordinate 5,128,387 downwards.
GAAACCTTGATATCATTTTTAAGACCTATAAAAAAAATTCTCAATTTCACTACGTGCCTGTGTAGCAGTTCATAGATTACACTTACCTTCCAAATTTCATCTATATAATGTCAATAGTTTCCGAGAAAAACCACAGACAGATAGACGGACGGACGGACATGGCGAAACTATAAGGGTTCCTTTTTTGCCATTTCACGACGGAACCCTAAAAACGATAGCTTTTACATAACTATATATTTAAATGTTAGGTAACTAAATATATAAAAAAATAATCACAAAACTTTTTGCCAATACAAAGAAAATGATAACAAATATAATGAATGTTTTAAAAAAGTATGACAATAAATTAGTAATAGGAGTAGGACTCGGGAAAGAAAACGAAAAAGCATATGGCCACACGGACGAAGCAGTGAGCAAACGCTAGTGTAAAATAAATACGTAAAATTAAAAAAATCATTATGAAGGTATTGTCCTTAATACAATACTGTAGAAAAACAAATTTTCGAACTGAATGTCTTAATCAAACCTCGATTATATTCTTTTATCATTTTGTTTGCTATTTCTGAAACAAAAGATTTTTTGCAGTTTTAACAAATATTGACTCTTGCAAACGTTAGTTTATGGGAGGAATAGGCGTCACGGTTATAGGTGAAATTTAGTATAAAAGCTCCTAGGATTCAAGTACAAATCATCAGTCGAGTTTCAACTCTCTCTGAAAATGAGGGTACCGACCTGTGTGATCTTGTGCTGCGCCTTGCAGGTAAGAATAAAAAACTACAGATAATCTATTATTAGTAGTCAGTTTTAATGTCTGGAAAAACCTAATTTTCCGTGTTCCGTACATTCATAATAAAAAAAATCCTTATAAGATTATTCTAATTGCTGGCTGTCCGTTCGTCTTTCACAGCCTATTTTCTCCGAATCATCCAAAAGAAGTTGGAATTTAGTGCTTAGACAGTTTGGTGACGCAGCCACGAATGTATAGATAGCATCAGTAAATAAAATTTCATTTTGCAAGTTAATTTGAGGGCAAATTAGAAAAAAAAACTTTTCATAAGTGTACCATGGTGACATCAAATGAAAGTGCTTAATATTTTTATTATAAATTTAAATGTAGATCTCAAAGGATATTAACAAAAATATTGAAAAACTTACCATTTCCCCTTATCTCCGAAATTATCGAGTCTACAATTATTACAAAAATAAATAGGGCTTCACTTATAAATTATAGGAAAATCTAAGCAATAAACGAATTTTCATTACTGAAGTCAATTTTGGGGAGAAAATTAGAAAATAAAAAAAAATATAAAAAAACTAACACCCCCTCTTATATTTGAAATTACAGAGCACTAGAGGAATTATTATTTAAGATGGCAAATCAGAAAAATAAAAATAAACTTATCTCAAGTACATCATGTAACATATCAAATGAAAGTAAATACAAACATGTTGTTTTTTTTAAACATTTAAAATATATAACTTAAAAGCTATTAAAAAAAAATATACGAAAATCGACCATTGCTTCCCTAAACTCCAAAACTACAGAGCCTAAAAAAATAAAATATGCAGTATATAGGGCTTCATTTATAGTTTACATAAAAACCTAAACGAAAATTCGAAAATTCTTTAGATCTCTGCAGTAAATGTAAAGTATTTCTGAAAAGAAAATGCGTAGAAAATGAATAGTTTAATTTCTCTGAGAACCTGTTAAATTGGCGTAGTACATACTATTGTAGAATACGTAAGCGTATAAGTAAGATACCACAGATTTAAAAAAAAAAAAAAACAGTAAATACCCCTTGATTTACAATAAGGAACCGCTCCATTCGAGTTTGATTCGCATTTCACCCGTTTTGGTTTCTTATAACACTTACTCACGTCGCAGTCTTATAATTTTTTTAAAAAGAGTATGTGTATTTTAACTGTAGTTCTAAAATGTAAATGAGAGATTAATTTTAAAAAGTTTTAACTTTTGTAAAACAGTAAAAAGACGATAAAGCGTGTGTATGTTTACAATAAAAAAAAGAAAAAGAATTTGGGACATAATTTTAAGTATTTCAATTTAATTTAGTAATTTATTTAGTTTTTAGTCATTATTTAAGAGTTTTTAGAAAATCAGTTAAATATAACTTTTATTATATTAAAATCCAAAAAGATATGTTAATAAAGATATGATTGTATATGTACCTCCTTGATATTGCAAATCAATTTTTTTATGTGACAACACAATATTACTAAACTTTCAATAGCAATATATAAGAAAACGGCACAAAAAAAAACCCGGCCGTTCTTGTTTTCCATAGACATAATCTTATTCATTTTTTAATTAAAATAAATTAATTTTCAATTCTATAAAAAAGACAATATACTTCCTAGGAAATAAATTTATTTATATTTTAGATTTACTTTCTATTGTTTATATTATTTATTATTTTCTATTACTTTAATATAAAGAATAGTTTAGTACTAAATATAAGTATTAATTTTACGATTTTAAAAAGCAATAAGTATAATTAATTTCAGTATGTTACTGCAAACATAAACGACATGGATTGGTACAAAGAATGGAAAAATAACCAAGCGCAATTTAAAACAACCGACATAAGTAACACCGATGACTATATAATAGGTGAGAATGGAGACCTAATCGAAGAACAAATACATAAAAAAAAGTACGAAAGAAATGGTAACTTAACTGCAAACAATGAATCAGGAGAAGATAAAATTGTACGAACTTTCGTCATTGAGACCGATGCGTCTGGTCACGAAGTGATCTACGAGGAAGACGTAGTATTTAAAAAGGTACAAGGTAATAAAAAAGCAAAAGCAACAGCACGTTCAAGTGCCTTAGCAGGTGGTGCAGGAGCAAGTGGTAGAGGGCAAAGTGTTAACATACGACAAACTAATCAAAGAGGTTCTGGAGCAGGTGCTGGTTCAGGCTCAGGATCCGGAGCAGGGTCGGGTGCTGGAGCAGGTGCAGGATCCGGCGCAGGAGCCGGTTACGGTTTAGGCGCAGGTTATGGTGCAGGATCAGGCGCAGGTTCTGGTTCCGGTGCAGGAGCCGGTTCCGGCTCAAGCGCAGGTGTAGGATCAAGTTCAGGGTTCGGTACAGGAGCCGGTTATGGTTTAGGATCAGGTGCCAGTGCAGCAGCCAATGCAGCATCGTCAGCAGCAGCAGCAGCGTCAGCAGCCGCAGCGTCAGCAGCCGCAGCAGCAAGATCAGGCGGTTCATTCGGCACCGGTATTGCAACTGGAACGGGATCTGGATCGGGAGCTGGAGCCGGGGCAGGAGCAGGTGCTGGAGCAGGAGAACGAATCGTAATAGTGCAAGATTCATTTGGTGTTTCGTCCAGTTCAGCAGGCTCTGGTGCAGGAGCCGGATCTGGTGCCGGAGCTGGTGCCGGAGCTGGTGCAGGATCAGGTACAGGAGCCGGTTACGGTTCAGCTTATGGTGCGGGATCAGGAGCAGGTTCAGGGTCTGGTGCAGGAGCCGGTTCTGGTTCAGGCGCAGGCGCAGGCTCAGGCGCAGGTGCAGGATCAGGATCAGGGTTCGGTGCAGGAACCGGTTATGGTGTAGGAGCAGGTGCCAATGCAGCAGCTATTGCCGCTGCTCAGTCAGCAGCAGCCGCAGCAGCAGCAGCGTCAGCAGCCGCAACAGCAGGTTCATACGGCTCCAGTACTGCAACTGGATCGGGATCTGGATCGGGAGCTGGAGCAGGAGCCGGAGCCGCAGCAGGTGGTGCAGGAGCAAGTAGTGGAGGGCAAAGTGTTTACATACAACAAACTAATCAAAGAGGTTCTGGAGCAGGTGCTGGTTCAGGCTCAGGATCAGGAGCAGGATCAGGTGCCGGAGCAGGTGCAGGATCCGGCGCAGAAACCAGTTACGGTTTAGGCGCAGGTTATGGTGCAGGATCAGGCGCAGGTTCTGGTTCCGGTGCAGGAGCCGGTTCCGGCTCAGGCGCAGGCTCAAGTGCAGGTGCTGGATCAGGTTCCGGTGCAGGAGCCGGTAATAGCTTAACAGCAGGTTCCGGTGCACAAGCCATAGCCATAGATTATGCAGTAGCAGCCGATGAAGAGGCAGCAGCAGCTTTAGAATTAGCAGCAGCAGCAGCGGTGGCGGGAAGTGCATTTGCGCCGTATGGTCAAAGTGGTGGTTTCGGCGCCAGTTCTGCAGCAGGAGCTGGAGCTGGAGCCGGGGCAGGAGCAGGTGCTGGAGCAGGAGAACAAATCATAATAGTGCAAGATTCATTTGGTGCTTCGTCCAGTTCAGCAGGCTCTGGTGCAGGAGCCGGATCTGGTGCCGGAGCTGGTGCCGGAGCTGGTGCAGGATCAGGTACAGGAGCCGGTTACGGTTCAGCTTATGGTGCGGGATCAGGAGCAGGTTCAGGGTCTGGTGCAGGAGCCGGTTCTGGTTCAGGCGCAGGCGCAGGCTCAGGCGCAGGTGCAGGATCAGGATCAGGGTTCGGTGCAGGAACCGGTTATGGTGTAGGAGCAGGTGCCAATGCAGCAGCTATTGCCGCTGCTCAGTCAGCAGCAGCCGCAGCAGCAGCAGCGTCAGCAGCCGCAACAGCAGGTTCATACGGCTCCAGTACTGCAACTGGATCGGGATCTGGATCGGGAGCTGGAGCAGGAGCCGGAGCCGCAGCAGGTGGTGCAGGAGCAAGTAGTGGAGGGCAAAGTGTTTACATACAACAAACTAATCAAAGAGGTTCTGGAGCAGGTGCTGGTTCAGGCTCAGGATCAGGAGCAGGATCAGGTGCCGGAGCAGGTGCAGGATCCGGCGCAGGAACCAGTTACGGTTTAGGCGCAGGTTATGGTGCAGGATCAGGCGCAGGTTCTGGTTCCGGTGCAGGAGCCGGTTCCGGCTCAGGCGCAGGCTCAAGTGCAGGTGCTGGATCAGGTTCCGGTGCAGGAGCCGGTAATAGCTTAACAGCAGGTTCCGGTGCACAAGCCATAGCCATAGATTATGCAGTAGCAGCCGATGAAGAGGCAGCAGCAGCTTTAGAATTAGCAGCAGCAGCAGCGGTGGCGGGAAGTGCATTTGCGCCGTATGGTCAAAGTGGTGGTTTCGGCGCCAGTTCTGCAGCAGGAGCTGGAGCTGGAGCCGGGGCAGGAGCAGGTGCTGGAGCAGGAGAACAAATCATAATAGTGCAAGATTCATTTGGTGCTTCGTCCAGTTCAGCAGGCTCTGGTGCAGGAGCCGGATCTGGTGCCGGAGCTGGTGCCGGAGCTGGTGCAGGATCAGGTACAGGAGCCGGTTACGGTTCAGCTTATGGTGCAGGATCAGGAGCAGGTTCAGGGTCTGGTGCAGGAGCCGGTTCTGGTTCAGGCGCAGGCGCAGGCTCAGGCGCAGGTGCAGGATCAGGATCAGGGTTCGGTGCAGGAACCGGTTATGGTGTAGGAGCAGGTGCCAATGCAGCAGCTATTGCCGCTGCTCAGTCAGCAGCAGCCGCAGCAGCAGCAGCGTCAGCAGCCGCAACAGCAGGTTCATACGGCTCCAGTACTGCAACTGGATCGGGATCTGGATCGGGAGCTGGAGCAGGAGCCGGAGCCGCAGCAGGTGGTGCAGGAGCAAGTGGTGGAGGGCAAAGTGTTTACATACAACAAACTAATCAAAGAGGTTCTGGAGCAGGTGCTGGTTCAGGCTCAGGATCCGGAGCAGGGTCGGGTGCTGGAGCAGGTGCAGGATCCGGCGCAGGAGCCGGTTACGGTTTAGGCGCAGGTTATAGTGCAGGATCAGGCGCAGGTTCTGGTTCCGGTGCAGGAGCCGGTTCCGGCTCAAGCGCAGGTGTAGGATCAAGTTCAGGGTTCGGTGCAGGAGCCGGTTATGGTTTAGGATCAGGTGCCAGTGCAGCAGCCAATGCAGCATCGTCAGCAGCAGCAGCAGCGTCAGCAGCCGCAGCGTCAGCAGCCGCAGCAGCAAGATCAGGCGGTTCATTCGGCACCGGTATTGCAACTGGAACGGGATCTGGATCGGGAGCTGGAGCCGGGGCAGGAGCAGGTGCTGGAGCAGGAGAACGAATCGTAATAGTGCAAGATTCATTTGGTGTTTCGTCCAGTTCAGCAGGCTCTGGTGCAGGAGCCGGATCTGGTGCCGGAGCTGGTGCCGGAGCTGGTGCAGGATCAGGTACAGGAGCCGGTTACGGTTCAGCTTATGGTGCAGGATCAGGAGCAGGTTCAGGGTCTGGTGCAGGAGCCAGTTCTGGTTCAGGCGCAGGCGCAGGCTCAGGCGCAGGTGCAGGATCAGGATCAGGGTTCGGTGCAGGAACCGGTTATGGTGTAGGAGCAGGTGCCAATGCAGCAGCTATTGCCGCTGCTCAGTCAGCAGCAGCCGCAGCAGCAGCAGCGTCAGCAGCCGCAACAGCAGGTTCATACGGCTCCAGTACTGCAACTGGATCGGGATCTGGATCGGGAGCTGGAGCAGGAGCTGGAGCCGCAGCAGGTGGTGCAGGAGCAAGTGGTGGAGGGCAAAGTGTTAACATACAACAAACTAATCAAAGAGGTTCTGGAGCAGGTGCTGGTTCAGGCTCAGGATCAGGAGCAGGATCGGGTGCCGGAGCAGGTGCAGGATCCGGCTCAGGAACCGGTTACGGTTTAGGCGCAGGTTATGGTGCAGGATCAGGCGCAGGTTCTGGTTCCGGTGCAGGAGCCGGTTCCGGCTCAAGCGCAGGTGTAGGATCAAGTTCAGGGTTCGGTGCAGGAGCCGGTTATGGTTTAGGATCAGGTGCCAGTGCAGCAGCCAATGCAGCATCGTCAGCAGCAGCAGCAGCGTCAGCAGCCGCAGCGTCAGCAGCCGCAGCAGCAAGATCAGGCGGTTCATTCGGCACCGGTATTGCAACTGGAACGGGATCTGGATCGGGAGCTGGAGCCGGGGCAGGAGCAGGTGCTGGAGCAGGAGAACGAATCGTAATAGTGCAAGATTCATTTGGTGTTTCGTCCAGTTCAGCAGGCTCTGGTGCAGGAGCCGGATCTGGTGCCGGAGCTGGTGCCGGAGCTGGTGCAGGATCAGGTACAGGAGCCGGTTACGGTTCAGCTTATGGTGCAGGATCAGGAGCAGGTTCAGGGTCTGGTGCAGGAGCCGGTTCTGGTTCAGGCGCAGGCGCAGGCTCAGGCGCAGGTGCAGGATCAGGATCAGGGTTCGGTGCAGGAACCGGTTATGGTGTAGGAGCAGGTGCCAATGCAGCAGCTATTGCCGCTGCTCAGTCAGCAGCAGCCGCAGCAGCAGCAGCGTCAGCAGCCGCAACAGCAGGTTCATACGGCTCCAGTACTGCAACTGGATCGGGATCTGGATCGGGAGCTGGAGCAGGAGCTGGAGCCGCAGCAGGTGGTGCAGGAGCAAGTGGTGGAGGGCAAAGTGTTTACATACAACAAACTAATCAAAGAGGTTCTGGAGCAGGTGCTGGTTCAGGCTCAGGATCAGGAGCAGGATCGGGTGCCGGAGCAGGTGCAGGATCCGGCGCAGGAACCGGTTACGGTTTAGGCGCAGGTTATGGTGCAGGATCAGGCGCAGGTTCTGGTTCCGGTGCAGGAGCCGGTTCCGGCTCAGGCGCAGGCTCAAGTGCAGGTGCTGGATCAGGTTCCGGTGCAGGAGCCGGTAATAGCTTAACAGCAGGTTCCGGTGCACAAGCCATAGCCATAGATTATGCAGTAGCAGCCGATGAAGAGGCAGCAGCAGCTTTAGAATTAGCAGCAGCAGCAGCGGTGGCGGGAAGTGCATTTGCGCCGTATGGTCAAAGTGGTGGTTTCGGCGCCAGTTCTGCAGCAGGAGCTGGAGCTGGAGCCGGGGCAGGAGCAGGTGCTGGAGCAGGAGAACAAATCATAATAGTGCAAGATTCATTTGTTGCTTCGTCCAGTTCAGCAGGCTCTGGTGCAGGAGCCGGATCTGGTGCCGGAGCTGGTGCCGGAGCTGGTGCAGGATCAGGTACAGGAGCCGGTTACGGTTCAGCTTATGGTGCAGGATCAGGAGCAGGTTCAGGGTCTGGTGCAGGAGCCGGTTCTGGTTCAGGCGCAGGCGCAGGCTCAGGCGCAGGTGCAGGATCAGGATCAGGGTTCGGTGCAGGAACCGGTTATGGTGTAGGAGCAGGTGCCAATGCAGCAGCTATTGCCGCTGCTCAGTCAGCAGCAGCCGCAGCAGCAGCAGCGTCAGCAGCCGCAACAGCAGGTTCATACGGCTCCAGTACTGCAACTGGATCGGGATCTGGATCGGGAGCTGGAGCAGGAGCCGGAGCCGCAGCAGGTGGTGCAGGAGCAAGTAGTGGAGGGCAAAGTGTTTACATACAACAAACTAATCAAAGAGGTTCTGGAGCAGGTGCTGGTTCAGGCTCAGGATCAGGAGCAGGATCGGGTGCCGGAGCAGGTGCAGGATCCGGCGCAGGAACCGGTTACGGTTTAGGCGCAGGTTATGGTGCAGGATCAGGCGCAGGTTCTGGTTCCGGTGCAGGAGCCGGTTCCGGCTCAGGCGCAGGCTCAAGTGCAGGTGCTGGATCAGGTTCCGGTGCAGGAGCCGGTAATAGCTTAACAGCAGGTTCCGGTGCACAAGCCATAGCCATAGATTATGCAGTAGCAGCCGATGAAGAGGCAGCAGCAGCTTTAGAATTAGCAGCAGCAGCAGCGGTGGCGGGAAGTGCATTTGCGCCGTATGGTCAAAGTGGTGGTTTCGGCGCCAGTTCTGCAGCAGGAGCTGGAGCTGGAGCCGGGGCAGGAGCAGGTGCTGGAGCAGGAGAACAAATCATAATAGTGCAAGATTCATTTGATGCTTCGTCCAGATCAGCAGGCTCTGGTGCAGGAGCCGGATCTGGTGCCGGAGCTGGTGCCGGAGCTGGTGCAGGATCAGGTACAGGAGCCGGTTACGGTTCAGCTTATGGTGCAGGATCAGGAGCAGGTTCAGGGTCTGGTGCAGGAGCCGGTTCAGGCGCAGGCGCAGGCTCAGGCGCAGGTGCAGGATCAGGATCAGGGTTCGGTGCAGGAACCGGTTATGGTGTAGGAGCAGGTGCCAATGCAGCAGCTATTGCCGCTGCTCAGTCAGCAGCAGCCGCAGCAGCAGCAGCGTCAGCAGCCGCAACAGCAGGTTCATACGGCTCCAGTACTGCAACTGGATCGGGATCTGGATCGGGAGCTGGAGCAGGAGCCGGAGCCGCAGCAGGTGGTGCAGGAGAAAGTGGTGCAGGGCAAAGTGTTTACATACAACAAACTAATCAAAGAGGTTCTGGAGCAGGTGCTGGTTCAGGCTCAGGATCCGGAGCAGGGTCGGGTGCTGGAGCAGGTGCAGGATCCGGCGCAGGAGCCGGTTACGGTTTAGGCGCAGGTTATGGTGCAGGATCAGGCGCAGGTTCTGGTTCCGGTGCAGGAGCCGGTTCCGGCTCAAGCGCAGGTGTAGGATCAAGTTCAGGGTTCGGTGCAGGAGCCGGTTATGGTTTAGGATCAGGTGCCAGTGCAGCAGCCAATGCAGCATCGTCAGCAGCAGCAGCAGCGTCAGCAGCCGCAGCGTCAGCAGCCGCAGCAGCAAGATCAGGCGGTTCATTCGGCACCGGTATTGCAACTGGAACGGGATCTGGATCGGGAGCTGGAGCCGGGGCAGGAGCAGGTGCTGGAGCAGGAGAACGAATCGTAATAGTGCAAGATTCATTTGGTGTTTCGTCCAGTTCAGCAGGCTCTGGTGCAGGAGCCGGATCTGGTGCCGGAGCTGGTGCCGGAGCTGGTGCAGGATCAGGTACAGGAGCCGGTTACGGTTCAGCTTATGGTGCAGGATCAGGAGCAGGTTCAGGGTCTGGTGCAGGAGCCGGTTCTGGTTCAGGCGCAGGCGCAGGCTCAGGCGCAGGTGCAGGATCAGGATCAGGGTTCGGTGCAGGAACCGGTTATGGTGTAGGAGCAGGTGCCAATGCAGCAGCTATTGCCGCTGCTCAGTCAGCAGCAGCCGCAGCAGCAGCAGCGTCAGCAGCCGCAACAGCAGGTTCATACGGCTCCAGTACTGCAACTGGATCGGGATCTGGATCGGGAGCTGGAGCAGGAGCCGGAGCCGCAGCAGGTGGTGCAGGAGCAAGTGGTGGAGGGCAAAGTGTTTACATACAACAAACTAATCAAAGAGGTTCTGGAGCAGGTGCTGGTTCAGGCTCAGGATCAGGAGCAGGATCGGGTGCCGGAGCAGGTGCAGGATCCGGCTCAGGAACCGGTTACGGTTTAGGCGCAGGTTATGGTGCAGGATCAGGCGCAGGTTCTGGTTCCGGTGCAGGAGCCGGTTCCGGCTCAAGCGCAGGTGTAGGATCAAGTTCAGGGTTCGGTGCAGGAGCCGGTTATGGTTTAGGATCAGGTGCCAGTGCAGCAGCCAATGCAGCATCGTCAGCAGCAGCAGCAGCGTCAGCAGCCGCAGCGTCAGCAGCCGCAGCGTCAGCAGCCGCAGCAGCAAGATCAGGCGGTTCATTCGGCACCGGTATTGCAACTGGAACGGGATCTGGATCGGGAGCTGGAGCCGGGGCAGGAGCAGGTGCTGGAGCAGGAGAACGAATCGTAATAGTGCAAGATTCATTTGGTGTTTCGTCCAGTTCAGCAGGCTCTGGTGCAGGAGCCGGATCTGGTGCCGGAGCTGGTGCCGGAGCTGGTGCAGGATCAGGTACAGGAGCCGGTTACGGTTCAGCTTATGGTGCAGGATCAGGAGCAGGTTCAGGGTCTGGTGCAGGAGCCGGTTCAGGCGCAGGCGCAGGCTCAGGCGCAGGTGCAGGATCAGGATCAGGGTTCGGTGCAGGAACCGGTTATGGTGTAGGAGCAGGTGCCAATGCAGCAGCTATTGCCGCTGCTCAGTCAGCAGCAGCCGCAGCAGCAGCAGCGTCAGCAGCCGCAACAGCAGGTTCATACGGCTCCAGTACTGCAACTGGATCGGGATCTGGATCGGGAGCTGGAGCAGGAGCCGGAGCCGCAGCAGGTGGTGCAGGAGCAAGTGGTGCAGGGCAAAGTGTTTACATACAACAAACTAATCAAAGAGGTTCTGGAGCAGGTGCTGGTTCAGGCTCAGGATCCGGAGCAGGGTCGGGTGCTGGAGCAGGTGCAGGATCCGGCGCAGGAGCCGCTTACGGTTTAGGCGCAGGTTATGGTGCAGGATCAGGCGCAGGTTCTGGTTCCGGTGCAGGAGCCGGTTCCGGCTCAAGCGCAGGTGTAGGATCAAGTTCAGGGTTCGGTGCAGGAGCCGGTTATGGTTTAGGATCAGGTGCCAGTGCAGCAGCCAATGCAGCATCGTCAGCAGCAGCAGCAGCGTCAGCAGCCGCAGCGTCAGCAGCCGCAGCAGCAAGATCAGGCGGTTCATTCGGCACCGGTATTGCAACTGGAACGGGATCTGGATCGGGAGCTGGAGCCGGGGCAGGAGCAGGTGCTGGAGCAGGAGAACGAATCGTAATAGTGCAAGATTCATTTGGTGTTTCGTCCAGTTCAGCAGGCTCTGGTGCAGGAGCCGGATCTGGTGCCGGAGCTGGTGCCGGAGCTGGTGCAGGATCAGGTACAGGAGCCGGTTACGGTTCAGCTTATGGTGCAGGATCAGGAGCAGGTTCAGGGTCTGGTGCAGGAGCCGGTTCTGGTTCAGGCGCAGGCGCAGGCTCAGGCGCAGGTGCAGGATCAGGATCAGGGTTCGGTGCAGGAACCGGTTATGGTGTAGGAGCAGGTGCCAATGCAGCAGCTATTGCCGCTGCTCAGTCAGCAGCAGCCGCAGCAGCAGCAGCGTCAGCAGCCGCAACAGCAGGTTCATACGGCTCCAGTACTGCAACTGGATCGGGATCTGGATCGGGAGCTGGAGCAGGAGCCGGAGCCGCAGCAGGTGGTGCAGGAGCAAGTGGTGGAGGGCCAAGTGTTTACATACAACAAACTAATCAAAGAGGTTCTGGAGCAGGTGCTGGTTCAGGCTCAGGATCAGGAGCAGGATCGGGTGCCGGAGCAGGTGCAGGATCCGGCTCAGGAACCGGTTACGGTTTAGGCGCAGGTTATGGTGCAGGATCAGGCGCAGGTTCTGGTTCCGGTGCAGGAGCCGGTTCCGGCTCAAGCGCAGGTGTAGGATCAAGTTCAGGGTTCGGTGCAGGAGCCGGTTATGGTTTAGGATCAGGTGCCAGTGCAGCAGCCAATGCAGCATCGTCAGCAGCAGCAGCAGCGTCAGCAGCCGCAGCGTCAGCAGCCGCAGCAGCAAGATCAGGCAGTTCATTCGGCACCGGTATTGCAACTGGAACGGGATCTGGATCGGGAGCTGGAGCCGGGGCAGGAGCAGGTGCTGGAGCAGGAGAACGAATCGTAATAGTGCAAGATTCATTTGGTGTTTCGTCCAGTTCAGCAGGCTCTGGTGCAGGAGCCGGATCTGGTGCCGGAGCTGGTGCCGGAGCTGGTGCAGGATCAGGTACAGGAGCCGGTTACGGTTCAGCTTATGGTGCAGGATCAGGAGCAGGTTCAGGGTCTGGTGCAGGAGCCGGTTCTGGTTCAGGCGCAGGCGCAGGCTCAGGCGCAGGTGCAGGATCAGGATCAGGGTTCGGTGCAGGAACCGGTTATGGTGTAGGAGCAGGTGCCAATGCAGCAGCTATTGCCGCTGCTCAGTCAGCAGCAGCCGCAGCAGCAGCAGCGTCAGCAGCCGCAACAGCAGGTTCATACGGCTCCAGTACTGCAACTGGATCGGGATCTGGATCGGGAGCTGGAGCAGGAGCCGGAGCCGCAGCAGGTGGTGCAGGAGCAAGTAGTGGAGGGCAAAGTGTTTACATACAACAAACTAATCAAAGAGGTTCTGGAGCAGGTGCTGGTTCAGGCTCAGGATCAGGAGCAGGATCGGGTGCCGGAGCAGGTGCAGGATCCGGCGCAGGAACCGGTTACGGTTTAGGCGCAGGTTATGGTGCAGGATCAGGCGCAGGTTCTGGTTCCGGTGCAGGAGCCGGTTCCGGCTCAGGCGCAGGCTCAAGTGCAGGTGCTGGATCAGGTTCCGGTGCAGGAGCCGGTAATAGCTTAACAGCAGGTTCCGGTGCACAAGCCATAGCCATAGATTATGCAGTAGCAGCCGATGAAGAGGCAGCAGCAGCTTTAGAATTAGCAGCAGCAGCAGCGGTGGCGGGAAGTGCATTTGCGCCGTATGGTCAAAGTGGTGGTTTCGGCGCCAGTTCTGCAGCAGGAGCTGGAGCTGGAGCCGGGGCAGGAGCAGGTGCTGGAGCAGGAGAACAAATCATAATAGTGCAAGATTCATTTGATGCTTCGTCCAGTTCAGCAGGCTCTGGTGCAGGAGCCGGATCTGGTGCCGGAGCTGGTGCCGGAGCTGGTGCAGGATCAGGTACAGGAGCCGGTTACGGTTCAGCTTATGGTGCAGGATCAGGAGCAGGTTCAGGGTCTGGTGCAGGAGCCGGTTCTGGTTCAGGCGCAGGCGCAGGCTCAGGCGCAGGTGCAGGATCAGGATCAGGGTTCGGTGCAGGAACCGGTTATGGTGTAGGAGCAGGTGCCAATGCAGCAGCTATTGCCGCTGCTCAGTCAGCAGCAGCCGCAGCAGCAGCAGCGTCAGCAGCCGCAACAGCAGGTTCATACGGCTCCAGTACTGCAACTGGATCGGGATCTGGATCGGGAGCTGGAGCAGGAGCCGGAGCCGCAGCAGGTGGTGCAGGAGCAAGTGGTGCAGGGCAAAGTGTTTACATACAACAAACTAATCAAAGAGGTTCTGGAGCAGGTGCTGGTTCAGGCTCAGGATCCGGAGCAGGGTCGGGTGCTGGAGCAGGTGCAGGATCCGGCGCAGGAGCCGCTTACGGTTTAGGCGCAGGTTATGGTGCAGGATCAGGCGCAGGTTCTGGTTCCGGTGCAGGAGCCGGTTCCGGCTCAAGCGCAGGTGTAGGATCAAGTTCAGGGTTCGGTGCAGGAGCCGGTTATGGTTTAGGATCAGGTGCCAGTGCAGCAGCCAATGCAGCATCGTCAGCAGCAGCAGCAGCGTCAGCAGCCGCAGCGTCAGCAGCCGCAGCAGCAAGATCAGGCGGTTCATTCGGCACCGGTATTGCAGCTGGAACGGGATCTGGATCGGGAGCTGGAGCCGGGGCAGGAGCAGGTGCTGGAGCAGGAGAACGAATCGTAATAGTGCAAGATTCATTTGGTGTTTCGTCCAGTTCAGCAGGCTCTGGTGCAGGAGCCGGATCTGGTGCCGGAGCTGGTGCCGGAGCTGGTGCAGGATCAGGTACAGGAGCCGGTTACGGTTCAGCTTATGGTGCTGGATCAGGAGCAGGTTCAGGGTCTGGTGCAGGAGCCGGTTCTGGTTCAGGCGCAGGCGCAGGCTCAGGCGCAGGTGCAGGATCAGGATCAGGGTTCGGTGCAGGAACCGGTTATGGTGTAGGAGCAGGTGCCAATGCAGCAGCTATTGCCGCTGCTCAGTCAGCAGCAGCCGCAGCAGCAGCAGCGTCAGCAGCCGCAACAGCAGGTTCATACGGCTCCAGTACTGCAACTGGATCGGGATCTGGATCGGGAGCTGGAGCAGGAGCCGGAGCCGCAGCAGGTGGTGCAGGAGCAAGTGGTGGAGGGCAAAGTGTTTACATACAACAAACTAATCAAAGAGGTTCTGGAGCAGGTGCTGGTTCAGGCTCAGGATCAGGAGCAGGATCGGGTGCCGGAGCAGGTGCAGGATACGGCTCAGGAACCGGTTACGGTTTAGGCGCAGGTTATGGTGCAGGATCAGGCGCAGGTTCTGGTTCCGGTGCAGGAGCCGGTTCCGGCTCAAGCGCAGGTGTAGGATCAAGTTCAGGGTTCGGTGCAGGAGCCGGTTATGGTTTAGGATCAGGTGCCAGTGCAGCAGCCAATGCAGCATCGTCAGCAGCAGCAGCAGCGTCAGCAGCCGCAGCGTCAGCAGCCGCAGCAGCAAGATCAGGCGGTTCATTCGGCACCGGTATTGCAACTGGAACGGGATCTGGATCGGGAGCTGGAGCCGGGGCAGGAGCAGGTGCTGGAGCAGGAGAACGAATCGTAATAGTGCAAGATTCATTTGGTGTTTCGTCCAGTTCAGCAGGCTCTGGTGCAGGAGCCGGATCTGGTGCCGGAGCTGGTGCCGGAGCTGGTGCAGGATCAGGTACAGGAGCCGGTTACGGTTCAGCTTATGGTGCAGGATCAGGAGCAGGTTCAGGGTCTGGTGCAGGAGCCGGTTCTGGTTCAGGCGCAGGCGCAGGCTCAGGCGCAGGTGCAGGATCAGGATCAGGGTTCGGTGCAGGAACCGGTTATGGTGTAGGAGCAGGTGCCAATGCAGCAGCTATTGCCGCTGCTCAGTCAGCAGCAGCCGCAGCAGCAGCAGCGTCAGCAGCCGCAACAGCAGGTTCATACGGCTCCAGTACTGCAACTGGATCGGGATCTGGATCGGGAGCTGGAGCAGGAGCCGGAGCCGCAGCAGGTGGTGCAGGAGCAAGTAGTGGAGGGCAAAGTGTTTACATACAACAAACTAATCAAAGAGGTTCTGGAGCAGGTGCTGGTTCAGGCTCAGGATCAGGAGCAGGATCGGGTGCCGGAGCAGGTGCAGGATCCGGCGCAGGAACCGGTTACGGTTTAGGCGCAGGTTATGGTGCAGGATCAGGCGCAGGTTCTGGTTCCGGTGCAGGAGCCGGTTCCGGCTCAGGCGCAGGCTCAAGTGCAGGTGCTGGATCAGGTTCCGGTGCAGGAGCCGGTAATAGCTTAACAGCAGGTTCCGGTGCACAAGCCATAGCCATAGATTATGCAGTAGCAGCCGATGAAGAGGCAGCAGCAGCTTTAGAATTAGCAGCAGCAGCAGCGGTGGCGGGAAGTGCATTTGCGCCGTATGGTCAAAGTGGTGGTTTCGGCGCCAGTTCTGCAGCAGGAGCTGGAGCTGGAGCCGGGGCAGGAGCAGGTGCTGGAGCAGGAGAACAAATCATAATAGTGCAAGATTCATTTGATGCTTCGTCCAGTTCAGCAGGCTCTGGTGCAGGAGCCGGATCTGGTGCCGGAGCTGGTGCCGGAGCTGGTGCAGGATCAGGTACAGGAGCCGGTTACGGTTCAGCTTATGGTGCAGGATCAGGAGCAGGTTCAGGGTCTGGTGCAGGAGCCGGTTCTGGTTCAGGCGCAGGCGCAGGCTCAGGCGCAGGTGCAGGATCAGGATCAGGGTTCGGTGCAGGAACCGGTTATGGTGTAGGAGCAGGTGCCAATGCAGCAGCTATTGCCGCTGCTCAGTCAGCAGCAGCCGCAGCAGCAGCAGCGTCAGCAGCTGCAACAGCAGGTTCATACGGCTCCAGTACTGCAACTGGATCGGGATCTGGATCGGGAGCTGGAGCAGGAGCCGGAGCCGCAGCAGGTGGTGCAGGAGCAAGTGGTGCAGAGCAAAGTGTTTACATACAACAAACTAATCAAAGAGGTTCTGGAGCAGGTGCTGGTTCAGGCTCAGGATCCGGAGCAGGGTCGGGTGCTGGAGCAGGTGCAGGATCCGGCGCAGGAGCCGGTTACGGTTTAGGCGCAGGTTATGGTGCAGGATCAGGCGCAGGTTCTGGTTCCGGTGCAGGAGCCGGTTCCGGCTCAAGCGCAGGTGTAGGATCAAGTTCAGGGTTCGGTGCAGGAGCCGGTTATGGTTTAGGATCAGGTGCCAGTGCAGCAGCCAATGCAGCATCGTCAGCAGCAGCAGCAGCGTCAGCAGCCGCAGCGTCAGCAGCCGCAGCGTCAGCAGCCGCAGCAGCAAGATCAGGCGGTTCATTCGGCACCGGTATTGCAACTGGAACGGGATCTGGATCGGGAGCTGGAGCCGGGGCAGGAGCAGGTGCTGGAGCAGGAGAACGAATCGTAATAGTGCAAGATTCATTTGGTGTTTCGTCCAGTTCAGCAGGCTCTGGTGCAGGAGCCGGAACTAGTGCCGGAGCTGGTGCCGGAGCTGGTGCAGGATCAGGTACAGGAGCCGGTTACGGTTCAGCTTATGGTGCTGGATCAGGAGCAGGTTCAGGGTCTGGTGCAGGAGCCGGTTCTGGTTCAGGCGCAGGCGCAGGCTCAGGCGCAGGTGCAGGATCAGGATCAGGGTTCGGTGCAGGAACCGGTTATGGTGTAGGAGCAGGTGCCAATGCAGCAGCTATTGCCGCTGCTCAGTCAGCAGCAGCCGCAGCAGCAGCAGCGTCAGCAGCCGCAACAGCAGGTTCATACGGCTCCAGTACTGCAACTGGATCGGGATCTGGATCGGGAGCTGGAGCAGGAGCCGGAGCCGCAGCAGGTGGTGCAGGAGCAAGTGGTGGAGGGCAAAGTGTTTACATACAACAAACTAATCAAAGAGGTTCTGGAGCAGGTGCTGGTTCAGGCTCAGGATCAGGAGCAGGATCGGGTGCCGGAGCAGGTGCAGGATCCGGCTCAGGAACCGGTTACGGTTTAGGCGCAGGTTATGGTGCAGGATCAGGCGCAGGTTCTGGTTCCGGTGCAGGAGCCGGTTCCGGCTCAAGCGCAGGTGTAGGATCAAGTTCAGGGTTCGGTGCAGGAGCCGGTTATGGTTTAGGATCAGGTGCCAGTGCAGCAGCCAATGCAGCATCGTCAGCAGCAGCAGCAGCGTCAGCAGCCGCAGCGTCAGCAGCCGCAGCAGCAAGATCAGGCGGTTCATTCGGCACCGGTATTGCAACTGGAACGGGATCTGGATCGGGAGCTGGAGCCGGGGCAGGAGCAGGTGCTGGAGCAGGAGAACGAATCGTAATAGTGCAAGATTCATTTGGTGTTTCGTCCAGTTCAGCAGGCTCTGGTGCAGGAGCCGGATCTGGTGCCGGAGCTGGTGCCGGAGCTGGTGCAGGATCAGGTACAGGAGCCGGTTACGGTTCAGCTTATGGTGCAGGATCAGGAGCAGGTTCAGGGTCTGGTGCAGGAGCCGGTTCTGGTTCAGGCGCAGGCGCAGGCTCAGGCGCAGGTGCAGGATCAGGATCAGGGTTCGGTGCAGGAACCGGTTATGGTGTAGGAGCAGGTGCCAATGCAGCAGCTATTGCCGCTGCTCAGTCAGCAGCAGCCGCAGCAGCAGCAGCGTCAGCAGCCGCAACAGCAGGTTCATACGGCTCCAGTACTGCAACTGGATCGGGATCTGGATCGGGAGCTGGAGCAGGAGCCGGAGCCGCAGCAGGTGGTGCAGGAGCAAGTAGTGGAGGGCAAAGTGTTTACATACAACAAACTAATCAAAGAGGTTCTGGAGCAGGTGCTGGTTCAGGCTCAGGATCAGGAGCAGGATCGGGTGCCGGAGCAGGTGCAGGATCCGGCGCAGGAACCGGTTACGGTTTAGGCGCAGGTTATGGTGCAGGATCAGGCGCAGGTTCTGGTTCCGGTGCAGGAGCCGGTTCCGGCTCAGGCGCAGGCTCAAGTGCAGGTGCTGGATCAGGTTCCGGTGCAGGAGCCGGTAATAGCTTAACAGCAGGTTCCGGTGCACAAGCCATAGCCATAGATTATGCAGTAGCAGCCGATGAAGAGGCAGCAGCAGCTTTAGAATTAGCAGCAGCAGCAGCGGTGGCGGGAAGTGCATTTGCGCCGTATGGTCAAAGTGGTGGTTTCGGCGCCAGTTCTGCAGCAGGAGCTGGAGCTGGAGCCGGGGCAGGAGCAGGTGCTGGAGCAGGAGAACAAATCATAATAGTGCAAGATTCATTTGATGCTTCGTCCAGTTCAGCAGGCTCTGGTGCAGGAGCCGGATCTGGTGCCGGAGCTGGTGCCGGAGCTGGTGCAGGATCAGGTACAGGAGCCGGTTACGGTTCAGCTTATGGTGCAGGATCAGGAGCAGGTTCAGGGTCTGGTGCAGGAGCCGGTTCTGGTTCAGGCGCAGGCGCAGGCTCAGGCGCAGGTGCAGGATCAGGATCAGGGTTCGGTGCAGGAACCGGTTATGGTGTAGGAGCAGGTGCCAATGCAGCAGCTATTGCCGCTGCTCAGTCAGCAGCAGCCGCAGCAGCAGCAGCGTCAGCAGCCGCAACAGCAGGTTCATACGGCTCCAGTACTGCAACTGGATCGGGATCTGGATCGGGAGCTGGAGCAGGAGCCGGAGCCGCAGCAGGTGGTGCAGGAGCAAGTGGTGCAGGGCAAAGTGTTTACATACAACAAACTAATCAAAGAGGTTCTGGAGCAGGTGCTGGTTCAGGCTCAGGATCCGGAGCAGGGTCGGGTGCTGGAGCAGGTGCAGGATCCGGCGCAGGAGCCGGTTACGGTTTAGGCGCAGGTTATGGTGCAGGATCAGGCGCAGGTTCTGGTTCCGGTGCAGGAGCCGGTTCCGGCTCAAGCGCAGGTGTAGGATCAAGTTCAGGGTTCGGTGCAGGAGCCGGTTATGGTTTAGGATCAGGTGCCAGTGCAGCAGCCAATGCAGCATCGTCAGCAGCAGCAGCAGCGTCAGCAGCCGCAGCGTCAGCAGCCGCAGCAGCAAGATCAGGCGGTTCATTCGGCACCGGTATTGCAACTGGAACGGGATCTGGATCGGGAGCTGGAGCCGGGGCAGGAGCAGGTGCTGGAGCAGGAGAACGAATCGTAATAGTGCAAGATTCATTTGGTGTTTCGTCCAGTTCAGCAGGCTCTGGTGCAGGAGCCGGATCTGGTGCCGGAGCTGGTGCCGGAGCTGGTGCAGGATCAGGTACAGGAGCCGGTTACGGTTCAGCTTATGGTGCTGGATCAGGAGCAGGTTCAGGGTCTGGTGCAGGAGCCGGTTCTGGTTCAGGCGCAGGCGCAGGCTCAGGCGCAGGTGCAGGATCAGGATCAGGGTTCGGTGCAGGAACCGGTTATGGTGTAGGAGCAGGTGCCAATGCAGCAGCTATTGCCGCTGCTCAGTCAGCAGCAGCCGCAGCAGCAGCAGCGTCAGCAGCCGCAACAGCAGGTTCATACGGCTCCAGTACTGCAACTGGATCGGGATCTGGATCGGGAGCTGGAGCAGGAGCCGGAGCCGCAGCAGGTGGTGCAGGAGCAAGTGGTGGAGGGCAAAATGTTTACATACAACAAACTAATCAAAGAGGTTCTGGAGCAGGTGCTGGTTCAGGCTCAGGATCAGGAGCAGGATCGGGTGCCGGAGCAGGTGCAGGATCCGGCTCAGGAACCGGTTACGGTTTAGGCGCAGGTTATGGTGCAGGATCAGGCGCAGGTTCTGGTTCCGGTGCAGGAGCCGGTTCCGGCTCAAGCGCAGGTGTAGGATCAAGTTCAGGGTTCGGTGCAGGAGCCGGTTATGGTTTAGGATCAGGTGCCAGTGCAGCAGCCAATGCAGCATCGTCAGCAGCAGCAGCAGCGTCAGCAGCCGCAGCGTCAGCAGCCGCAGCAGCAAGATCAGGCGGTTCATTCGGCACCGGTATTGCAACTGGAACGGGATCTGGATCGGGAGCTGGAGCCGGGGCAGGAGCAGGTGCTGGAGCAGGAGAACGAATCGTAATAGTGCAAGATTCATTTGGTGTTTCGTCCAGTTCAGCAGGCTCTGGTGCAGGAGCCGGATCTGGTGCCGGAGCTGGTGCCGGAGCTGGTGCAGGATCAGGTACAGGAGCCGGTTACGGTTCAGCTTATGGTGCAGGATCAGGAGCAGGTTCAGGGTCTGGTGCAGGAGCCGGTTCTGGTTCAGGCGCAGGCGCAGGCTCAGGCGCAGGTGCAGGATCAGGATCAGGGTTCGGTGCAGGAACCGGTTATGGTGTAGGAGCAGGTGCCAATGCAGCAGCTATTGCCGCTGCTCAGTCAGCAGCAGCCGCAGCAGCAGCAGCGTCAGCAGCCGCAACAGCAGGTTCATACGGCTCCAGTACTGCAACTGGATCGGGATCTGGAGCAGGAGCCGGAGCCGCAGCAGGTGGTGCAGCAACAAGTAGTGGAGGGCAAAGTGTTTACATACAACAAACTAATCAAAGAGGTTCTGGAGCAGGTGCTGGTTCAGGCTCAGGATCAGGAGCAGGATCGGGTGCCGGAGCAGGTGCAGGATCCGGCGCAGGAACCGGTTACGGTTTAGGCGCAGGTTATGGTGCAGGATCAGGCGCAGGTTCTGGTTCCGGTGCAGGAGCCGGTTCCGGCTCAGGCGCAGGCTCAAGTGCAGGTGCTGGATCAGGTTCCGGTGCAGGAGCCGGTAATAGCTTAACAGCAGGTTCCGGTGCACAAGCCATAGCCATAGATTATGCAGTAGCAGCCGATGAAGAGGCAGCAGCAGCTTTAGAATTAGCAGCAGCAGCAGCGGTGGCGGGAAGTGCATTTGCGCCGTATGGTCAAAGTGGTGGTTTCGGCGCCAGTTCTGCAGCAGGAGCTGGAGCTGGAGCCGGGGCAGGAGCAGGTGCTGGAGCAGGAGAACAAATCATAATAGTGCAAGATTCATTTGATGCTTCGTCCAGTTCAGCAGGCTCTGGTGCAGGAGCCGGATCTGGTGCCGGAGCTGGTGCCGGAGCTGGTGCAGGATCAGGTACAGGAGCCGGTTACGGTTCAGCTTATGGTGCAGGATCAGGAGCAGGTTCAGGGTCTGGTGCAGGAGCCGGTTCTGGTTCAGGCGCAGGCGCAGGCTCAGGCGCAGGTGCAGGATCAGGATCAGGGTTCGGTGCAGGAACCGGTTATGGTGTAGGAGCAGGTGCCAATGCAGCAGCTATTGCCGCTGCTCAGTCAGCAGCAGCCGCAGCAGCAGCAGCGTCAGCAGCCGCAACAGCAGGTTCATACGGCTCCAGTACTGCAACTGGATCGGGATCTGGATCGGGAGCTGGAGCAGGAGCCGGAGCCGCAGCAGGTGGTGCAGGAGCAAGTAGTGGAGGGCAAAGTGTTTACATACAACAAACTAATCAAAGAGGTTCTGGAGCAGGTGCTGGTTCAGGCTCAGGATCCGGAGCAGGGTCGGGTGCTGGAGCAGGTGCAGGATCCGGCGCAGGAGCTGGTTACGGTTTAGGCGCAGGTTATGGTGCAGGATCAGGCGCAGGTTCTGGTTCCGGTGCAGGAGCCGGTTTCGGCTCAAGCGCAGGTGTAGGATCAAGTTCAGGGTTCGGAGCAGGAGCCGGTTATGGTTTAGGATCAGGTGCCAGTGCAGCAGCCAATGCAGCATCGTCAGCAGCAGCAGCAGCGTCAGCAGCCGCAGCGTCAGCAGCCGCAGCAGCAAGATCAGGCGGTTCATTCGGCACCGGTATTGCAACTGGAACGGGATCTGGATCGGGAGCTGGAGCCGGGGCAGGAGCAGGTGCTGGAGCAGGAGAACGAATCGTAATAGTGCAAGATTCATTTGGTGTTTCGTCCAGTTCAGCAGGCTCTGGTGCAGGAGCCGGATCTGGTGCCGGAGCTGGTGCCGGAGCTGGTGCAGGATCAGGTACAGGAGCCGGTTACGGTTCAGCTTATGGTGCAGGATCAGGAGCAGGTTCAGGGTCTGGTGCAGGAGCCGGTTCTGGTTCAGGCGCAGGCGCAGGCTCAGGCGCAGGTGCAGGATCAGGATCAGGGTTCGGTGCAGGAACCGGTTATGGTGTAGGAGCAGGTGCCAATGCAGCAGCTATTGCCGCTGCTCAGTCAGCAGCAGCCGCAGCAGCAGCAGCGTCAGCAGCCGCAACAGCAGGTTCATACGGCTCCAGTACTGCAACTGGATCGGGATCTGGATCGGGAGCTGGAGCAGGAGCCGGAGCCGCAGCAGGTGGTGCAGGAGCAAGTAGTGGAGGGCAAAGTGTTTACATACAACAAACTAATCAAAGAGGTTCTGGAGCAGGTGCTGGTTCAGGCTCAGGATCAGGAGCAGGATCGGGTGCCGGAGCAGGTGCAGGATCCGGCGCAGGAACCGGTTACGGTTTAGGCGCAGGTTATGGTGCAGGATCAGGCGCAGGTTCTGGTTCCGGTGCAGGAGCCGGTTCCGGCTCAGGCGCAGGCTCAAGTGCAGGTGCTGGATCAGGTTCCGGTGCAGGAGCCGGTAATAGCTTAACAGCAGGTTCCGGTGCACAAGCCATAGCCATAGATTATGCAGTAGCAGCCGATGAAGAGGCAGCAGCAGCTTTAGAATTAGCAGCAGCAGCAGCGGTGGCGGGAAGTGCATTTGCGCCGTATGGTCAAAGTGGTGGTTTCGGCGCCAGTTCTGCAGCAGGAGCTGGAGCTGGAGCCGGGGCAGGAGCAGGTGCTGGAGCAGGAGAACAAATCATAATAGTGCAAGATTCATTTGATGCTTCGTCCAGTTCAGCAGGCTCTGGTGCAGGAGCCGGATCTGGTGCCGGAGCTGGTGCCGGAGCTGGTGCAGGATCAGGTACAGGAGCCGGTTACGGTTCAGCTTATGGTGCAGGATCAGGAGCAGGTTCAGGGTCTGGTGCAGGAGCCGGTTCTGGTTCAGGCGCAGGCGCAGGCTCAGGCGCAGGTGCAGGATCAGGATCAGGGTTCGGTGCAGGAACCGGTTATGGTGTAGGAGCAGGTGCCAATGCAGCAGCTATTGCCGCTGCTCAGTCAGCAGCAGCCGCAGCAGCAGCAGCGTCAGCAGCCGCAACAGCAGGTTCATACGGCTCCAGTACTGCAACTGGATCGGGATCTGGATCGGGAGCTGGAGCAGGAGCCGGAGCCGCAGCAGGTGGTGCAGGAGCAAGTAGTGGAGGGCAAAGTGTTTACATACAACAAACTAATCAAAGAGGTTCTGGAGCAGGTGCTGGTTCAGGCTCAGGATCCGGAGCAGGGTCGGGTGCTGGAGCAGGTGCAGGATCCGGCGCAGGAGCTGGTTACGGTTTAGGCGCAGGTTATGGTGCAGGATCAGGCGCAGGTTCTGGTTCCGGTGCAGGAGCCGGTTTCGGCTCAAGCGCAGGTGTAGGATCAAGTTCAGGGTTCGGAGCAGGAGCCGGTTATGGTATAGGATCAGGTGCCAGTGCAGCAGCCAATGCAGCATCGTCAGCAGCAGCAGCAGCGTCAGCAGCCGCAGCGTCAGCAGCCGCAGCAGCAAGATCAGGCGGTTCATTCGGCACCGGTATTGCAACTGGAACGGGATCTGGATCGGGAGCTGGAGCCGGGGCAGGAGCAGGTGCTGGAGCAGGAGAACGAATCGTAATAGTGCAAGATTCATTTGGTGTTTCGTCCAGTTCAGCAGGCTCTGGTGCAGGAGCCGGATCTGGTGCCGGAGCTGGTGCCGGAGCTGGTGCAGGATCAGGTACAGGAGCCGGTTACGGTTCAGCTTATGGTGCAGGATCAGGAGCAGGTTCAGGGTCTGGTGCAGGAGCCGGTTCTGGTTCAGGCGCAGGCGCAGGCTCAGGCGCAGGTGCAGGATCAGGATCAGGGTTCGGTGCAGGAACCGGTTATGGTGTAGGAGCAGGTGCCAATGCAGCAGCTATTGCCGCTGCTCAGTCAGCAGCAGCCGCAGCAGCAGCAGCGTCAGCAGCCGCAACAGCAGGTTCATACGGCTCCAGTACTGCAACTGGATCGGGATCTGGATCGGGAGCTGGAGCAGGAGCCGGAGCCGCAGCAGGTGGTGCAGGAGCAAGTAGTGGAGGGCAAAGTGTTTACATACAACAAACTAATCAAAGAGGTTCTGGAGCAGGTGCTGGTTCAGGCTCAGGATCAGGAGCAGGATCGGGTGCCGGAGCAGGTGCAGGATCCGGCGCAGGAACCGGTTACGGTTTAGGCGCAGGTTATGGTGCAGGATCAGGCGCAGGTTCTGGTTCCGGTGCAGGAGCCGGTTCCGGCTCAGGCGCAGGCTCAAGTGCAGGTGCTGGATCAGGTTCCGGTGCAGGAGCCGGTAATAGCTTAACAGCAGGTTCCGGTGCACAAGCCATAGCCATAGATTATGCAGTAGCAGCCGATGAAGAGGCAGCAGCAGCTTTAGAATTAGCAGCAGCAGCAGCGGTGGCGGGAAGTGCATTTGCGCCGTATGGTCAAAGTGGTGGTTTCGGCGCCAGTTCTGCAGCAGGAGCTGGAGCTGGAGCCGGGGCAGGAGCAGGTGCTGGAGCAGGAGAACAAATCATAATAGTGCAAGATTCATTTGATGCTTCGTCCAGTTCAGCAGGCTCTGGTGCAGGAGCCGGATCTGGTGCCGGAGCTGGTGCCGGAGCTGGTGCAGGATCAGGTACAGGAGCCGGTTACGGTTCAGCTTATGGTGCAGGATCAGGAGCAGGTTCAGGGTCTGGTGCAGGAGCCGGTTCTGGTTCAGGCGCAGGCGCAGGCTCCGGCGCAGGTGCAGGATCAGGATCAGGGTTCGGTGCAGGAACCGGTTATGGTGTAGGAGCAGGTGCCAATGCAGCAGCTATTGCCGCTGCTCAGTCAGCAGCAGCCGCAGCAGCAGCAGTGTCAGCAGCCGCAACAGCAGGTTCATACGGCTCCAGTACTGCAACTGGATCGGGATCTGGATCGGGAGCTGGAGCAGGAGCCGGAGCCGCAGCAGGTGGTGCAGGAGCAAGTGGTGGAGGGCAAAGTGTTTACATACAACAAACTAATCAAAGAGGTTCTGGAGCAGGTGCTGGTTCAGGCTCAGGATCAGGAGCAGGATCGGGTGCCGGAGCAGGTGCAGGATCCGGCTCAGGAACCGGTTACGGTTTAGGCGCAGGTTATGGTGCAGGATCAGGCGCAGGTTCTGGTTCCGGTGCAGGAGCCGGTTCCGGCTCAAGCGCAGGTGTAGGATCAAGTTCAGGGTTCGGTGCAGGAGCCGGTTATGGTTTAGGATCAGGTGCCAGTGCAGCAGCCAATGCAGCATCGTCAGCAGCAGCAGCAGCGTCAGCAGCCGCAGCGTCAGCAGCCGCAGCAGCAAGATCAGGCGGTTCATTCGGCACCGGTATTGCAACTGGAACGGGATCTGGATCGGGAGCTGGAGCCGGGGCAGGAGCAGGTGCTGGAGCAGGAGAACGAATCGTAATAGTGCAAGATTCATTTGGTGTTTCGTCCAGTTCAGCAGGCTCTGGTGCAGGAGCCGGATCTGGTGCCGGAGCTGGTGCCGGAGCTGGTGCAGGATCAGGTACAGGAGCCGGTTACGGTTCAGCTTATGGTGCAGGATCAGGAGCAGGTTCAGGGTCTGGTGCAGGAGCCGGTTCTGGTTCAGGCGCAGGCGCAGGCTCAGGCGCAGGTGCAGGATCAGGATCAGGGTTCGGTGCAGGAACCGGTTATGGTGTAGGAGCAGGTGCCAATGCAGCAGCTATTGCCGCTGCTCAGTCAGCAGCAGCCGCAGCAGCAGCAGCGTCAGCAGCCGCAACAGCAGGTTCATACGGCTCCAGTACTGCAACTGGATCGGGATCTGGATCGGGAGCTGGAGCAGGAGCCGGAGCCGCAGCAGGTGGTGCAGGAGCAAGTAGTGGAGGGCAAAGTGTTTACATACAACAAACTAATCAAAGAGGTTCTGGAGCAGGTGCTGGTTCAGGCTCAGGATCAGGAGCAGGATCGGGTGCCGGAGCAGGTGCAGGATCCGGCGCAGGAACCGGTTACGGTTTAGGCGCAGGTTATGGTGCAGGATCAGGCGCAGGTTCTGGTTCCGGTGCAGGAGCCGGTTCCGGCTCAGGCGCAGGCTCAAGTGCAGGTGCTGGATCAGGTTCCGGTGCAGGAGCCGGTAATAGCTTAACAGCAGGTTCCGGTGCACAAGCCATAGCCATAGATTATGCAGTAGCAGCCGATGAAGAGGCAGCAGCAGCTTTAGAATTAGCAGCAGCAGCAGCGGTGGCGGGAAGTGCATTTGCGCCGTATGGTCAAAGTGGTGGTTTCGGCGCCAGTTCTGCAGCAGGAGCTGGAGCTGGAGCCGGGGCAGGAGCAGGTGCTGGAGCAGGAGAACAAATCATAATAGTGCAAGATTCATTTGATGCTTCGTCCAGTTCAGCAGGCTCTGGTGCAGGAGCCGGATCTGGTGCCGGAGCTGGTGCCGGAGCTGGTGCAGGATCAGGTACAGGAGCCGGTTACGGTTCAGCTTATGGTGCAGGATCAGGAGCAGGTTCAGGGTCTGGTGCAGGAGCCGGTTCTGGTTCAGGCGCAGGCGCAGGCTCAGGCGCAGGTGCAGGATCAGGATCAGGGTTCGGTGCAGGAACCGGTTATGGTGTAGGAGCAGGTGCCAATGCAGCAGCTATTGCCGCTGCTCAGTCAGCAGCAGCCGCAGCAGCAGCAGCGTCAGCAGCCGCAACAGCAGGTTCATACGGCTCCAGTACTGCAACTGGATCGGGATCTGGATCGGGAGCTGGAGCAGGAGCCGGAGCCGCAGCAGGTGGTGCAGGAGCAAGTAGTGGAGGGCAAAGTGTTTACATACAACAAACTAATCAAAGAGGTTCTGGAGCAGGTGCTGGTTCAGGCTCAGGATCAGGAGCAGGATCGGGTGCCGGAGCAGGTGCAGGATCCGGCGCAGGAACCGGTTACGGTTTAGGCGCAGGTTATGGTGCAGGATCAGGCGCAGGTTCTGGTTCCGGTGCAGGAGCCGGTTCCGGCTCAGGCGCAGGCTCAAGTGCAGGTGCTGGATCAGGTTCCGGTGCAGGAGCCGGTAATAGCTTAACAGCAGGTTCCGGTGCACAAGCCATAGCCATAGATTATGCAGTAGCAGCCGATGAAGAGGCAGCAGCAGCTTTAGAATTAGCAGCAGCAGCAGCGGTGGCGGGAAGTGCATTTGCGCCGTATGGTCAAAGTGGTGGTTTCGGCGCCAGTTCTGCAGCAGGAGCTGGAGCTGGAGCCGGGGCAGGAGCAGGTGCTGGAGCAGGAGAACAAATCATAATAGTGCAAGATTCATTTGATGCTTCGTCCAGTTCAGCAGGCTCTGGTGCAGGAGCCGGATCTGGTGCCGGAGCTGGTGCCGGAGCTGGTGCAGGATCAGGTACAGGAGCCGGTTACGGTTCAGCTTATGGTGCAGGATCAGGAGCAGGTTCAGGGTCTGGTGCAGGAGCCGGTTCTGGTTCAGGCGCAGGCGCAGGCTCAGGCGCAGGTGCAGGATCAGGATCAGGGTTCGGTGCAGGAACCGGTTATGGTGTAGGAGCAGGTGCCAATGCAGCAGCTATTGCCGCTGCTCAGTCAGCAGCAGCCGCAGCAGCAGCAGCGTCAGCAGCCGCAACAGCAGGTTCATACGGCTCCAGTACTGCAACTGGATCGGGAGCTGGAGCAGGAGCCGGAGCCGCAGCAGGTGGTGCAGGAGCAAGTGGTGGAGGGCAAAGTGTTTACATACAACAAACTAATCAAAGAGGTTCTGGAGCAGGTGCTGGTTCAGGCTCAGGATCCGGAGCAGGGTCGGGTGCTGGAGCAGGTGCAGGATCCGGCGCAGGAGCCGGTTACGGTTTAGGCGCAGGTTATGGTGCAGGATCAGGCGCAGGTTCTGGTTCCGGTGCAGGAGCCGGTTCCGGCTCAAGCGCAGGTGTAGGATCAAGTTCAGGGTTCGGTGCAGGAGCCGGTTATGGTTTAGGATCAGGTGCCAGTGCAGCAGCCAATGCAGCATCGTCAGCAGCAGCAGCAGCGTCAGCAGCTGCAGCGTCAGCAGCCGCAGCAGCAAGATCAGGCGGTTCATTCGGCACCGGTATTGCAACTGGAACGGGATCTGGATCGGGAGCTGGAGCCGGGGCAGGAGCAGGTGCTGGAGCAGGAGAACGAATCGTAATAGTGCAAGATTCATTTGGTGTTTCGTCCAGTTCAGCAGGCTCTGGTGCAGGAGCCGGATCTGGTGCCGGAGCTGGTGCCGGAGCTGGTGCAGGATCAGGTACAGGAGCCGGTT
Organism: Luffia ferchaultella; assembly: GCA_949709985.1. Lineage (NCBI taxonomy): Eukaryota > Metazoa > Arthropoda > Insecta > Lepidoptera > Psychidae > Luffia > Luffia ferchaultella. The sequence continues at coordinate 5,099,901 of OX453256.1, read as the reverse complement.
ACGGTTCAGCTTATGGTGCAGGATCAGGAGCAGGTTCAGGGTCTGGTGCAGGAGCCGGTTCTGGTTCAGGCGCAGGCGCAGGCTCAGGCGCAGGTGCAGGATCAGGATCAGGGTTCGGTGCAGGAACCGGTTATGGTGTAGGAGCAGGTGCCAATGCAGCAGCTATTGCCGCTGCTCAGTCAGCAGCAGCCGCAGCAGCAGCAGCGTCAGCAGCCGCAACAGCAGGTTCATACGGCTCCAGTACTGCAACTGGATCGGGATCTGGATCGGGAGCTGGAGCAGGAGCCGGAGCCGCAGCAGGTGGTGCAGGAGCAAGTAGTGGAGGGCAAAGTGTTTACATACAACAAACTAATCAAAGAGGTTCTGGAGCAGGTGCTGGTTCAGGCTCAGGATCAGGAGCAGGATCGGGTGCCGGAGCAGGTGCAGGATCCGGCGCAGGAACCGGTTACGGTTTAGGCGCAGGTTATGGTGCAGGATCAGGCGCAGGTTCTGGTTCCGGTGCAGGAGCCGGTTCCGGCTCAGGCGCAGGCTCAAGTGCAGGTGCTGGATCAGGTTCCGGTGCAGGAGCCGGTAATAGCTTAACAGCAGGTTCCGGTGCACAAGCCATAGCCATAGATTATGCAGTAGCAGCCGATGAAGAGGCAGCAGCAGCTTTAGAATTAGCAGCAGCAGCAGCGGTGGCGGAAAGTGCTTTTGCGCCGTATGGTCAAAGTGGTGGTTTTGGTGCCAGTTCTGCAGCAGGATCTGGAGCTGGGTCGTCTGGTGGAGCAGCAAGTGGAGCCGGACAACTTGTAATTATAGAAAGTTCAAACGAAGGTTCGTCTTATGGACTCGGTGCAGGCTCTGGTTCAGGAGCGGGATCTGGTGCTGGAGCTGGTGCAGGAGCCAGTGCGGGATCCGGTTCAGGAGCCGGTTACATTTCAGGCGCCCGCACTGATGCAGTTACACGTGCTGGTTTTGGATTGGGTCCTGCTTTTTACGGAAAACCTGGAGTTCGTTTACCCTGTACACTTTCACGTAAACAATTTCTCGTTAAAATTAATCCTGAATGCATTAACTGTTAATCATTCTTAATTTAAGTATTATTTTATGTTTTAAAGACATTATATTTTTCAAAATTGTAAATTAGAGTAGATTAGATTATTCCTGGATACATCAAGTGTTTAATGAAATATAGATTGTTGAGCAAACCAAAACTGTTAATTATTTATATGTTTCACTACATTGTGCCACGTTCAATATGAGAAAACTTTAGTAAGTTTTATCTAATATTTATTAAAATATCCACTATTATCTATCTCATCTCCTACATATGTCAAGTTTTTACATAATAACCTCACGCAACCGAAGGAATATTGCGCAAAACAGTCTGATCTAAACTCACCTAAGTGTGCTCTTGTCATATACTTGCATAAGAGACCGTTAATACACTTTGATTATTAATTGAAGGGCCAGAAACTACAAATAGATTAAATTATTCGTGACCTTGGGGTTATCATGACTCACATGTATTATTCGATAGATACTTATGTAGATAAAGTCATAGCAAAAGCATTCTAGGCGTAAGGTTCCATAATGCGTATTACGAATCAACCCTGTATATGCGGGTCCCATCGACTCTAAAGTGCCGCACGCTTTAGCGAGCCGCCTCCTTAAATATCCCACCGCAGGTCTACACGCCTCCGAGCCTCTTACTAAGATCTTGGACAGATTTTTACGAACATACTTAGCAACCTCGAATATATCGAAGGCAACGTAAGTATGCCATGCTGCGTGTACAGCAGCCTTGCAGGCTCATCGACCAGCGCTCCGACGCGCGACGCGGCGACGGACCGCACGCTTCTGCAGAATAAATGGGCAATCTCTGTCAGCAGCCAGACCCCATATTACCCCATTTATTAGCACCGAGTGGAAATGGCCAAAGTAAACCTTCCGCAAATTATCTAACGACAGGGTAGGTTCGAGCCGAGATAGGGTCTAGTAGGCACCACCCAACCTCGTGCACAGAGAGTCTATATGTGCTCTCGCCACCGCAGGCCGGAGTCCAACGTAAAACCAAACAGGTTGTCTCAAGTTAGGACCAACGTAAAAAACCTCGATCCACACGTTGGACGAGTAGCATTGGGCTAACTTTGTGACCAACGTGTGGTGCTGGGGTAATAATAATTCACCGTCACTAAAATAACGCGACATTTCGAAAAATATGAGCGCTGACGAAATAATCAGTCTTTACGAAAAGTACAAAACTCGGTTCGTAGCACAAGCTTTAACGCTTACACGATCACGATGCAACTAATACCACACAGCGAATGGCCGCGCCCCGCGCTCCACCCTTCATACCGCCCACCCACCCCGCACCGCTCTGCTGCCGCGGCCGTTCGCTAAAAATCAGGGTTGCGTGGTTATTTAAAAATCAAGTAATATAAAAAATGTATTTCCTCGAAAACGGCTACAAATAAAATATAGTTTCTTCGGCGAAATTGTTATTGAATACCAGCAGATTTTAAATATAACGGGACTCGTCATTATCATCATCATCAGCCCATGCCTCTCCACTGCAGGATATAGGCCTCTCCCGAAGCTCGCCACAACACACGATCCTCCGCCTTTCGCACCCAACTGCCCCCGGTATGGTGCTTCAGGTCATCTGTCCACCTGGCCAGGGGGCGTCCAACGCTTTGCTTTCCGGTACGTGGCCTCCATTCGAGAACTCGTCTACCCCATCGGTTGTCAGTTCTACGGCGAATGCGACTGGCCCATTGCCACTTCAGCGTGCTGATCGCTTTGGCTATGTCGACAACTTTGGTTCTTTGACAGATTTCAGTGTTTCTGATTTTATCTATCAAAGAAACACCGAGCATAGCCCGTTCTATAGCACGCTGAGCGATTTTAAATTTGTGGAACAGTCCTGCCGTAAGAGTCCATGTTTCGGCACCGTACGTGATTGTAGGTAGGATAGATTGGTCAAAGACCTTGGTCTTCAGAAATTGTGCTAGTGGCGTCGAGAACAGATGACGAAGCTTCCCGAAAGCAGCCCAGCCCACCTGAATTCTTCGGTCGGCCTCTTTGTTGAAGTTGTGTTTGCCTAACTGGACACCAAAACATCAAGTTTGAGTACTAACATGATAGGTCTACGATTGACAAAAATAGCCTTTATCACCTCCGATAATGCCCTCTGCACGTCTGCAAAGTTTCATTGAAATCGGTAGGTACAGTCGTTTCGGAGATCAGCTCGAACAGACAGACAGACAGACAGAAAAACAAAAAGCAGCCTTTGTCACCCATGATAACACCCTCTGCACGTCTGCTAAGTTTCATTGAAATCGGTTCAGCCGTTTCTGAGATCAGCTCAAACAGACAGACGGATAGACAGACAGACAGATAAAAAGTACCCTATGTTACCCGCGGTAATGCCTTCTGCCAGAATCCCATATACCAGGAAAGGTTATGAAATTAATATCCACAGGTTTCGTTATAACGCTATAATTAAATAAGATTACACATAGCACATACAATAAAAATCAGAGGAAAAGATAAAAAAAAATCACAAACAAAATTATGGAACGCTACCTCTCTCTTAGCTTCGCTTCACATAAATATGTGTGCCTTTTTCAGGCATCTATAGAAAGAATCATAATATTACTGATGAAATAAGACATAAAAAAAAGATAGGTTATATCGCCACTTCCGGCACATAGTATACAAACAAATATTATAATATAATGTATTAAAAAATAGAATAGAAAATTTGCACTTCGGATTCCTCGAATATCGGACCATACTAGTAAAAATTTAATTTTAACGAGATGAAAAAATTAAGACTTAACTGGCAGAGCATGGCGAGCGGTGCGTTGAGGTTATCATGAAAACCAGCTCAGGATGTACGGCTTCCGTGTGAGGTGTCAGATATGTGTTTTCCTGTCCTGTTTCTCGGAGCACGTGTGTGTGTGTCTGCCAGCAAATCTGGCGTACGGCTAACGCACCATATCGAACAAGCGTTTATCGTCGGTTGTCGGGAGGCAACCGGGCCGAATTAAATTCTATTAAAAGAATACCAAAATATTATTTTATGGGACTCCAAGTAACATCGATCGCGACAGGCGAAACCGAGTCAAAAAAATATCACTCACCGGAATTTATAAAAATTAACAGCTTGACATTACTGCCGTCTTGGACTCACTATTCGAAGCAATCAAGAACAACAGTTAGCCGTTTCAAGGCTAAAAAAATAAAAAAATAGCTTTCGAGATGTTCACTCGCTGGTTGCGTACGCCAAAAAGAAAGCCACGCTGTTCCCATCACTCGAAATCGAAACTTTCCTACCTTCAAATCATTTTTAATGGCGGGTTTTCGCATCGTCCAATAAACTTTTATAATTAAAAATTATCAAATATTCCTTACAACGCCATCTCTCGGCAGAAGGTTAATACAAGTCGTTAGAGGATTAGTAGATCGATAATTAGGTAAATAAAAACAAAAAAGGCTAGATGTCGCTTATATAAAATTTCAACTTCTTTTAAATTTTCCAAAACGAAAACAAATACGAATTTACACAATCAAAAAATGAGCAAAAACTATTAAAATTACAGTAACAGAAAATAACTGTTACAATACCTCTTTAGCAAAATGTAAAAAAAATGACAAAAAAAAAAGGTTTATAGTCACGGTACAAAATCTTCATGACTGGTTGACACCCCTGCTTAAAAAAAAAACTGAGTATAAAAAAATAAGGGAAAGAAGAAAACCGAAGTATCTATCTACAATACAGATATAAATAACGAGTAACCACCTTTAAGAAGACAAGGAATCAAACAAACAAATAAAATAAAGTGAAGAAGGAAATATAACTAAAAAGCATAAGTCTCGGATATACGCTGCCAATGTGAAACTGACAACCCTTGCATCTTTCTGGAAGATTCGATTACAGAACAAGAGTCTACAACGATTGTTCAGAAATGGCACCAATAAAAGGTCCCATAGAGTGTTCAACAATGATGGACTGAAAAAATATCAAAATACTGACATTATAAAGAGGCATTACCGCCCTACAGCCATCGTGATTCACCCAATTTGATAATGGCTTATTTAAACGAGTTATCATCCGCTCGATGAACAAAATCCAGATATAAAAATAGATGCAATAAAAAATCCAGAGAACCTATATAATATATATAATAATGGGTTCGATGAAGAAAAAAAAATATAATACTAGTGAAAGAAAAAAAAATATCCTAAGTCGACAGACTATAGACAAAAAGGTACGGCACAAAAAAAAATAAAGTGGAAAAATAAAAATAGCATATCATCAAAAAATATAATCAAAACTAAAGCAGAAAGATAATAGGAAATTGTGGATTATTGATTAGCACCACAATATTGATCCTTTAGTCGCCTCTTACGACACGCAATAGGAAAGAGATGCGATAGTCCTATTCTAACCCGGGGACTATACGGGGTTTATAGTAAAAAAAATATCAAAAAAAAATTAACATTAATTAACTATTTCCTAGAGCTCACATCTTCCTTTAAAGAGAACACTTCCCGTGTATAATATTGGATCAAAAGATTAAAATTAATTAACTATGTATATGAAGACCTACAGACTCTAAAAAACTTAATAATAATAATAACTAGTAATAAAAAATAAGAAAAATTATAGACTATTTAAACCTAACTAATCGCGAAGTAGGTAATCCTGATAAAAGGAAAAGATGCCCGAGATGACGGACTATACCCACCCCTGATCTATCTACAACATCCCATACACTAACGGAATAAAACTTACAAAACCATTAAAAAATATGCTCGGGAAGTTAATTTGATTTAAAAGAGAACGTTCGTAGTGAAAATTCATCCCTAAGTAACTTAATAAATTGCGACAAAGAAACAATAATTGATTTATTATTGCGATACCATATCAAAGCTTTGTCCTTCAATAAATGAACAATATTTTTCAAAATCTCACCATCTGGGATACCAGACGATGACACAAAATCTCCTAATCTCTCCAAAAAAAATCATGGACCGAAGATTGGCCATTAAAAGAAATATTCCATTTCAAAATCGGTGACATTTTATAACTAACGGCATTTTTTGAAGCAATGCCCTGAGGGGTAGATATATTGTCCTCATAACTGGTATTAGAAATCTCCTCATCCGATTGTACAGACTTATTACATTGTATATATTGTAATGTGTTAAAAGCTAACGCAACTAACTCGGCCTTTTTAAATTCAATTTCAAGTGATAAGGCTGGAAGTCTTTGTAGGCGTTGAATCGTGTGTGTGAGTTTAGTGAGACACCTGCGTTTGCACGAAGTTGAAGCCGTATGTTGCGAGCGACGAACGTTCGTGATATTGTCAGCGCAGACCTTCAACTCGTCGGTCGGCGTTACAGTTTGTAAAAATTTCCGCTCTGCCTCCGCATCAGGCTTGCCATACTCCTTGATCAAGGTTCTTAGATCCTGTACAGTAGAGCTGTCCTCAGGTTCTAAGCCCCTTCGCTGAGCTTCATAAACTAATTCAGGTCTGGTGAGATATTCGAACTCGATCCTTAGCGCCATCCTGAAATTAGTTAATTGCTCACACGAGTATACAAAGTAACAACCAATATTCAGTACAATTAGGATAAAAAAAAAGTATGTTCCTCAGATGAAAACAAAAAAGGAAGCTAAGTTTGTTATACAAAATAAGTCAGGTATAAAAGAAACTAATTAAACTTAAACACTGATTTTTACATATGAAATCGTTACGTGGAAATCATTAGAATAGAAACCTGTGAATAACTAATAACAAATTTTTATTAAAAAAATTGAGGGTAATCTTCATTTAATATAATCACCACATCAAAATGACAAGAGAGAAAATGTGTCCTATATCAAGACTTTTCATTTAATAAAATATAGAAATAATTTTCCTAAATGAACAAAATAAGAAATTAACAATAATTTTTAATGAATAAACAAAATTAATAGCAGTTTAATTGGAGTAAGTGGAATGGTTTAAGAATGGCCCCACGTTGGGCGCCAGTGAAACAAGATTTTTAATAATTTTTATGTAGTGGTGGTATAATGGTTTTGATACAAAATTATATGCCCGCTTGCCGAGATGAATGTATGTAGCTCAGGATGGTCTGAGTATGAGCATCTTACCACTGGATCTACTTGGGTGTGAATCCTGGAAGCCTTTTCGTGCGCCACCCACAATCTAAAGTTATCCCGAAACTGCTACTATTAAGATTTAAAAGATGAATCAAAGAAAAACTTACAAAATCAAGTTACTGTGTCCCGAGATAAAACTAATGAAATGAAAAGTAAATCAGTACTGTATCGTTAAATGGGTTTAAATGAATATATAAAAAAAAATAGGGCGCCACCTGGTTTTTAAAATCTGTTTCCCCAGAATCCCATATATAGTAGGGGAGCCCAGGATGCTAAATCGGGATTTACTCGAACGTCAAAGAGACCTATTGGATTGCGAAGCTTAGATGATAAAAAGAAAAAATGGTCATATAATATATACACTTTCATCGGTGGGGGGAGCGGCTATAAATTTTCAAAAATGTAAAAAAAAAACAGTTGCATGGACATACTCGAGCGCGTCAGATATTTATAGCATCCATGTCCTACGTATTTCTGAAAACATTCGTATGTTAATCTGATTGTTTCCATGATGGGAGTGGTCGTACGTAAGGGTTGAAAACGGAAAAAAAAAATTTAATCGAGCGCGTCAGATTTTCAAAGGGGATGTTAAGTGAACCTAAAAGAAGGCTCTTATGTAATAATCTGACGATTTGGATGTGACCCGAACTCGCGGCCATTATTAGAATATGCGAAAAAAAATCGCCATTTTGAAATACTCGAGCGCGTCAGATTAAGATATATATGGTTCATTTATATACCCTAAACGTGCTGTCTCATAATCTGACGATTATATGGAGGGATTCGCCTAATCTGACAATGGAATGAATTTTTTTTGTATTTTATCAAATCTTTTAACTTAACAAATTAAAGAGCTGAAAAATAGCATGCAAATAAAACAGTATTATATTCTTTGAAGTACAAAACTTTTATTTATGAGAAAATAAGTATAAAAAATATAATTTTTTTTGAGAATTTTTAAATACGTTGTAAACAAAACCATCTGCGTAATCAGCTGTCATGGCAACAGAACCCAAAGTGGGGACGGAGTGAGAGAGTCATAGATAGAGAAAGAGTGAGAGAGGAATAGAAACGCGAGAAGAAGAACACCGGCATCACGTAGTTGCACGCATTAAACTTTATCGATTATTTTTCCTTACTCCGGCTTACGGAAATCGTCAGATTATATATTATTCGTGAACGTTGAATTATTACCTTCAAAATAAAAAAAAATTTTGCCACGCTGGAGAAAGTCAGGATGACGTTTTTTTTTACAAGTTTGTAACCCACCTACTTCTTATCGTCAATCGAAAATTGTCAGATTAGTGGAATATACACTTTTTAGCATAAATAACTAACTTACCCTACCTTAATCTGACGCGCTCGAGAATTTCAGATGATCAATTTTTTTTTACTAATCTGATCCTTTATCCTTGACGCGCGGCCACACATACGGGGCTAATACTTGGTGGAGGTATTTAATGGGGTACTAGGTTCCTCCCTGTATGTTAATCTGCCGCGCTTTAGTAAATCCCAAAATCCCCTCTTGGGCTCCCCTACTAATACAAGGAAAGGTTATGAAATTAATATCCACAGGTTTCGTTATAACGCTATAATTAAATAAGATTACACATAGCACATACAATAAAAATCAGAGGAAAAGATAAAAAAAAATCACAAACAAAATTATGGAACGCTACCTCTCTCTTGGCTTCGCTTTACATAAATATGTGTGCCTTTTTCAGGCATCTATAGAAAGAATCATAATATTACTGATGAAATAAGATACAAAAAAAAGGTAGGTTATATCGCCACTTCCGGCACATAGTATACAAACAAATATTATATTATAATTTATTAAAAAATAGAATAGAAAATTTGCACTTCGGATTCTTCGAATATCGGGCCATACTAGTAAAAATTTAATTTTAACGAGATGAAAAAATTAAGAATTAACTGGCAGAGCATGGCGAGCGGTGCGTTGAGGTTATCATGAAAACCAGCTCAGGATGTACGGCTTCCGTGTGAGGTGTCAGATATGTGTTTTCCTGTCCTGTTTCTCGGAGCACGTGTATGTGTGTCTGCCAGCAAATCTGGCGTACGGCTAACGCACCATATCGAACGAGCGTTTATCGTCGGTTGTCGGGAGGCAACCGGGCCGAATTAAATTCTATTAAAAGAATACCAAAATATTATTTTATGGGACTCCAAGTAACATCGATCGCGACAGGCGAAACCGAGTCAAAAAAAACACTCACCGGAATTTATAAAAATTAACAGTTTGACATTACCGCCGTCTTGGACTCACTATTCGAAGCAATCAAGAACAAAAGTTAGCCGTTTCAAGGCTAAAAAAATAAAAAAGTAACTTTCGAGATGTTCACTCGCTGGTTGCGTACGCCAAAAAGAAAGCCACGCTGTTCCCATCATTCGAAATCGAAACTTTCCTACCTTCAAATCATTTTTAATGGCGGGTTTTGGCATCGTCCAATAAACTTTTATATTTAAAAATTATCAAATATTCCTTACAACGCCATCTCTCGGCAGAAGGTTAATACAAGTCGTTAGAGGATAAGTAGATCGATAATAAGATAAATAAAAACAAAAAAGGCTAGATGTCGCTTATATAAAATTTCAACTTCTTTTAAATTTTCCAAAACGAAAACAAATACGAATTTACACAATCAAAAAATGAGCAAAAACTATTAAAATTACAGTAACAGAAAATAACTGTTACAATACCTCTTTAGCAAAATGTAAAAAAAAATGACAAAAAAAAAGGTTTATAGTCACGGTACAAAATCTTCATGACAGGTTGACACCCCTGCTTAAAAAAAAAACTGAGTATAAAAAAATAAGGGAAAGAAGAAAACCGAAGTATCTATCTACAATACAGATATAAATAACGAGTAACCACCTTTAAGAAGACAAGAAATCAAACAAACAAATAAAATAAAGTGAAGAAGGAAATATGACTAAAAAGCATAAGTCTCGGATATACGCTGCTAATGTGAAACTGACAACCCTTGCATCTTTCTGGAAGATTCGATTACAGAACAAGAGTCTACAACGATTGTTCAGAAATGGCACCAATAAAAGGTCCCATAGAGTGTTCAACAATGATGGACTGAAAAAATATCAAAATACTGACATTATAAAGAGGCATTACCGCCCTACAGCCATCGTGATTCACCCAATTTGATAATGGCTTATTTAAACGAGTTATCATCCGCTCGATGAACAAAATCCAGATATAAAAATAGATGCAATAAAAAATCCAGAGAACCTATATAATATATATAATAATGGGTTCGATGAAGAAAAAAAAATATAATACTAGTGAAAGAAAAAAAAATATCCTAAGTCGACAGACTATAGACAAAAAGGTACGGCACAAAAAAAAATAAAGTGGAAAAATAAAAATAGCATATCATCAAAAAATATAATCAAAACTAAAGCAGAAAGATAATAGGAAATTGTGGATTATTGATTAGCACCACAATATTGATCCTTTAGTCGCCTCTTACGACACGCAATAGGAAAGAGATGCGATAGTCCTATTCTAACCCGGGGACTATACGGGGTTTATAGTAAAAAAAATATTTAAAAAAAAATTAACATTAATTAACTATTTCCTAGAGCTCACATTTCCTTTAAAGAGAACACTTCCCGTGTATAATATTGGATCAAAAGATTAAAATTAATTAACTATGTATATGAAGACCTACAGACTCCAAAAACTTAATAATAATAATAACTAGTAATAAAAAATAAGAAAAATTATAGACTATTTAAACCTAACTAATCGCGAAGTAGGTAATCCTGATAAAAGGAAAAGATGCCCGAGATGACGGACTATACCCACCCCTGATCTATCTACAACATCCCATACACTAACGGAATAAAACTTACAAAACCATTAAAAAATATGCTCGGGAAGTTAATTTGATTTAAAAGAGAACGTTCGTAGTCAACGGGTGAAAATTCATCCCTAAGTAACTTAATAAATTGCGACAAAGAAACAATAATTGATTTATTATTGCGATACCATATCAAAGCTTTGTCCTTCAATAAATGAACAATATTTTTCAAAATCTCACCATCTGGGATACCAGACGATGACACAAAATCTCCTAATCTCTCCAAAAAAAATCATGGACCGAAGATTGGCCATTAAAAGAAATATTCCATTTCAAAATCGGTGACATTTTATAACTAACGGCATTTTTTGAAGCAATGCCCTGAGGGGTAGATATATTGTCCTCATAACTGGTATTAGAAATCTCCTCATCCGATTGTACAGACTTATTACATTGTATATATTGTAATGTGTTAAAAGCTAACGCAACTAACTCGGCCTTTTTAAATTCAATTTCAAGTGATAAGGCTGGAAGTCTTTGTAGGCGTTGAATCGTGTGTGTGAGTTTAGTGAGACACCTGCGTTTGCACGAAGTTGAAGCCGTATGTTGCGAGCGACGAACGTTCGTGATATTGTCAGCGCAGACCTTCAACTCGTCGGTCGGCGTTACAGTTTGTAAAAATTTCCGCTCTGCCTCCGCATCAGGCTTGCCATACTCCTTGATCAAGGTTCTTAGATCCTGTACAGTAGAGCTGTCCTCAGGTTCTAAGCCCCTTCGCTGAGCTTCATAAACTAATTCAGGTCTGGTGAGATATTCGAACTCGATCCTTAGCGCCATCCTGAAATTAGTTAATTGCTCACACGAGTATACAAAGTAACAACCAATATTCAGTACAATTAGGATAAAAAAAAAGTATGTTCCTCAGATGAAAACAAAAAAGGAAGCTAAGTTTGTTATACAAAATAAGTCAGGTATAAAAGAAACTAATTAAACTTAAACACTGATTTTTACATATGAAATCGTTACGTGGAAATCATTAGAATAGAAACCTGTGAATAACTAATAACAAATTTTTATTAAAAAAATTGAGGGTAATCTTCATTTAATATAATCACCACATCAAAATGACAAGAGAGAAAATGTGTCCTATATCAAGACTTTTCATTTAATAAAATATAGAAATAATTTTCCTAAATGAACAAAATAAGAAATTAACAATAATTTTTAATGAATAAACAAAATTAATAGCAGTTTAATTGGAGTAAGTGGAATGGTTTAAGAATGGCCCCACGTTGGGCGCCAGTGAAACAAGATTTTTAATAATTTTTATGTAGTGGTGGTATAATGGTTTTGATACAAAATTATATGCCCGCTTGCCGAGATGAATGTATGTAGCTCAGGATGGTCTGAGTATGAGCATCTTACCACTGGATCTACTTGGGTGTGAATCCTGGAAGCCTTTTCGTGCGCCACCCACAATCTAAAGTTATCCCGAAACTGCTACTATTAAGATTTAAAAGATGAATCAAAGAAAAACTTACAAAATCAAGTTACTGTGTCCCGAGATAAAACTAATGAAATGAAAAGTAAATCAGTACTGTATCGTTAAATGGGTTTAAATGAATATATAAAAAAAAATAGGGCGCCACCTGGTTTTTAAAATCTGTTTCCCCAGAATCCCATATACCAGGAAAGGTTATGAAATTAATATCCACAGGTTTCGTTATAACGCTATAATTAAATAAGATTACACATAGCACATACAATAAAAATCAGAGGAAAAGATAAAAAAAAATCACAAACAAAATTATGGAACGCTACCTCTCTCTTGGCTTCGCTTTACATAAATATGTGTGCCTTTTTCAGGCATCTATAGAAAGAATCATAATATTACTGATGAAATAAGACACAAAAAAAAGGTAGGTTATATCGCCACTTCCGGCACATAGTATACAAACAAATATTATATTATAATTTATTAAAAAATAGAATAGAAAATTTGCACTTCGGATTCCTCGAATATCGGGCCATACTAGTAAAAATTTAATTTTAACGAGATGAAAAAATTAAGACTTAACTGGCAGAGCATGGCGAGCGGTGCGTTGAGGTTATCATGAAAACCAGCTCAGGATGTACGGCTTCCGTGTGAGGTGTCAGATATGTGTTTTCCTGTCCTGTTTCTCGGAGCACGTGTGTGTGTGTGTCTGCCAGCAAATCTGGCGTACGGCTAACGCACCATATCGAACGAGCGTTTATCGTCGGTTGTCGGGAGGCAACCGGGCCGAATTAAATTCTATTAAAAGAATACCAAAATATTATTTTATGGGAATCCAAGTAACATCGATCGCGACAGGCGAAACCGAGTCAAAAAAATATCACTCACCGGAATTTATAAAAATTAACGGCTTGACATTACCGCCGTCTTGGACTCACTATTCGAAGCAATCAAGAACAACAGATAGCCGTTTAAAGGCTAAAAAAAAAAAAATAGCTTTCGAGATGTTCACTCGCTGGTTGCGTACGCCAAAAAGAAAGCCACGCTGTTCCCATCACTCGAAATCGAAACTTTCCTACCTTCAAATCATTTTTAATGGCGGGTTTTCGCATCGTCCAATAAACTTTTATATTTAAAAATTATCAAATATTCCTTACAACGCCATCTCTCGGCAGAAGGTTAATACAAGTTGTTAGAGTATTAGTAGATCGATAATTAGGTAAATAAAAACAAAAAAGGCTAGATGTCGCTTATATAAAATTTCAACTTGTTTTAAATTTTCCAAAACGAAAACAAATACGAATCTACACAATCAAAAAATTAACAAAAACTATTAAAATTACAGTAACAGAAAATAACTGTTACACTATGTGACCACGTGACCAAATTTTTAAAGACTTATATTTTCGAATCTATCAATCGCAGACCTATCGTGTTGGTACTCGACCTTAATGCTTTGACGAGATCTGTGACCACGTGACCACATTTTTAACTGACTATTTTTTCGAAACCATTAATCTCAGACTTATCGTGTTGGTACTCAAACTTGATGTTTTGACGAAATCTATGTGACCACGTGACCAAATATTTAAATTCTTATATTTTCAAAACTATCAATCGCAGACATATCGTGTTGATACTCAAACTTGATGTTTTGACGAGATCTATGTGACCACGTGACCACATTTTTAACTGACTATTTTTTCGAAACCATCAATCTCAGACCTATCGTGTTGGTACTCAAACTTGATATTTTGACGAGATCTATGTGACCACGTGACCAAATATTTAAATGCTTATATTTTCAATACCATCAATCGCAGACCTATCGTGTTGGTACTCAAACTTGATGTTTTGACGAGATCTATGTGACCACGTCACCAAATATTTAAATGCTTATATTTTCAAAACCATCAATCGCAGACCTATCGTGTTGGTACTCAAACTTGATGTTTTGACGAGATCTATGTGACCACGTCACCAAATATTTAAATGCTTATATTTTCAAAACCATCAATCGCAGACCTATCGTGTTGGTACTAAAACTTGATGTTTTGACGAGATCTATGTGACCACGTGACTAAATTTTTAAAAGCTTATATTTTCGAGACTATCAATCGCAGACCTATCATGTTGGTACTCAAACTTGATGTTTTGACGAGATCTATGTGACCACGTGACCACATTTTTAACTGACTATTTTTTCGAAACCATCAATCTCAGATCTATCGTGTTGGTACTCAAACTTGATATTTTGACGAGATCTATGTGACCACGTGACCAAATATTTAAATGCTTATATTTTCAAAACCATCAATTGCAGACCTATCGTGTTGGTACTCAAACTTGATGTTTTGACGAGATCTATGTGACCACGTCACCAAATATTTAAATGCTTATATTTTCAAAACCATCAATCGCAGACCTATCGTGTTGGTACTCAAACTTGATGTTTTGACGAGATCTATGTGACCACGTCACCAAATATTTAAATGCTTATATTTTTAAAACCATCAGTCGCAGACCTATCGTGTTGGTACTCAAACTTGATGTTTTGACGAGATCTATGTGACAACGTGACCAAATTTTTAAAGACTTATATTTTCGAATCTATCAATCGCAGACCTATCGTGTTGGTACTCGACCTTAATGCTTTGACGAGATCTGTGACCACGTGACTACATTTTTAACTGACTATTTTTTCGAAACCATTAATCTCAGACTTATCGTGTTGGTACTCAAACTTGATGTTTTGACGAAATCTATGTGACCACGTGACCAAATATTTAAATGCTAATATTTTCAAAACTATCAATCGCAGACATATCGTGTTGATACTCAAACTTGATGTTTTGACGAGATCTATGTGACCACGTGACCACATTTTTAACTGACTATTTTTTCGAAACCATCAATCTCAGACCTATCGTGTTGGTACTCAAACTTGATATTTTGACGAGATCTATGTGACGACGTGACCAAATATTTAAATGCTTATATTTTCAAAACCATCAATCGCAGACCTATCGTGTTGGTACTCAAACTTGATGTTTTGACGAGATCTATGTGACCACGTCACCAAATATTTAAATGCTTATATTTTCAAAACCATCAATCGCAGACCTATCGTGTTGGTACTCAAACTTGATGTTTTGACGAGATCTATGTGACCACGTCACCAAATATTTAAATGCTTATATTTTCAAAACCATCAATCGCAGACCTATCGTGTTGGTTTTAAAACTTGATGTTTTGACGAGATCTATGTGACCACGTGACTAAATTTTTAAAAGCTTATATTTTCGAGACTATCAATCGCAGACCTATCATGTTGGTACTCAAACTTGATGTTTTGACGAGATCTATGTGACCACGTGACCACATTTTTAACTGACTATATTTTCAAAACCATCAATCGCAGACTTATCGTGTTGGTACTCAAACTTGATATTTTGACGAAATCTATGTGACCACGTGACCAAATATTTAAATGCTTATATTTTCAAAACCATCAATTGCAGACCTATCGTGTTGGTACTCAAACTTGATGTTTTGACGAGATCTATGTGACCACGTCACCAAATATTTAAATGCTTATATTTTCAAAACCATCAATCGCAGACCTATCGTGTTGGTACTCAAACTTGATGTTTTGACGAGATCTATGTGACCACGTCACCAAATATTTAAATGCTTATATTTTTAAAACCATCAGTCGCAGACCTATCGTGTTGGTACTCAAACTTGATGTTTTGACGAGATCTATGTGACCACGTGACCAAATTTTTAAAAGCTTATATTTTCGAGACTATTAATCGCAGACCTATCATGTTGGTACTCAAACTTGATGTTTTGACGAGATCTATCTGACCACGTGATTACATTTTTAACTGACTATTTTTTCGAAACCATTAATCTCAGATCTATCGTGTTGGTACTCAAACTTGATATTTTGACGAGATCTATGTGACCACGTGACCAAATATTTAAATGCTTATATTTTCAAAACCATCAATCGCAGACCTATCGTGTTGGTACTCAAACTTGATGTTTTGACGAGATCTATGTGACCACGTCACCAAATATTTAAATGCTTATACTTTCGAAACTATCAATTGCAGATTTATCGTGTTGGTACTCAAACTTGATGTTTTGACGAAATCTATGTGACCACGTGACCAAATTTTTAAATGCTTATATTTTCAAAACCATCAATCGCAGATTTATCGTGTTGGTACTCAAACTTGGTGTTTTGACGAGATCTATGTGACCACGTGACCAAATATTTAAATGCTTATATTTTCAAAACCATCAATCGCAGACCTATCGTATTGGTACTCAAACTTGATGTTTTGACGAGATCTATGTGACCACGTCACCAAATATTTAAATGCTTATATTTTCAAAACCATTAGTCGCAGACCTATCGTGTTGGTACTCAAACTTGATGTTTTGACGAGATCTATGTGACCACGTCACCAAATATTTAAATGCTTATAATTTCGAAACTGTCAATCGCAGATTTATCGTGTTGGTACTCAAACTTGATGTTTTGACGAAATCTATGTGACCACGTGACCAAATTTTTAAATGCTTATATTTTCGAAACTATCAATCGCAGATTTATCGTGTTGGTACTCAAACTTGATGTTTTGACGAAATCTATGTGACCACGTGACCAAATATTTAAATGCTTATATTTTCAAAACCATCAATTGCAGACATATCGTGTTGGTACTCAAACTTGATGTTCTGACGAAATCTATGTGACCACGTGACCAAATATTTAAATGCTTATATTTTTAAAACCAAGAATGATAAAACATTCTAGAAATGGCAGGATATGATCGCAATGATAGAAAATCGTCTTAAATTACAAAATAAAAATAGTAGACAATGGTAAGAAATTGTTGTAGTTAGTGGTAAAAAGTAGCACAAAATAACGCGAAACATAAAGAAATCGTATGCAATAAAATTATAAAATTGGTGGTCATGGTAAGTACTCACTTTGTAGGTTTTAGGGGATGCTAATTTCAAAACTAACATCAATTATCATCTTCACTTATCTTCTTATCGTTCTACTTCTATGAATTTATTCCTGTCATTATTTATATAATCACATCAAAGAAGATAACTTCCAACGCGAATCCAAATGTACACACACTAGCATACTAATATTTGATGATATTTGACATTTGAAGAAAGTGGCTCAACATATTGAAAACTAATTCACCATTTCAAAATTACGTAGGTATAATTATACATTTAATAATAATGAACATTTATTGACATAGATTACATGTGACATTAAAAACTTAAAAAAAATAAAAATAAACAATAGCATTTTCTGTTTATTCCTCAACGTGGTCAGTTTATAAAACGCACTGGTAAGGCAACTTTATTTATAGAAAGAAAGAAAGAAAAAAACATTTATTGTCATTACAATGCAAATAGAGACCTTACCAGCTACATGTATCCCAATTCCAGGTACATATACAATGACAATTAGGGCAACCTCAGCATGTTGCTGGCTGTGTGCTCAGAATTAACTGGCTCACAACTCAGCGCTGATTTTCAGGTTGCCCTATTCCTATCTCCATCCTATCCCCCATCCATAATACCCAACATGCACACAACCATGATTACCCCAATATACAAATTCACGAAAAGATTTTTTTTTTTATATTCACATACTACTCATCAACACCCACATCACATACCCAAGCAGTCCCACATCACCATACCAGTAATAAACCGCCCACTGCCGTGCGATTGGGCTCCCTTTGCTACTAGTGGGCTCCCCTAATAATGAACAATTATAATAATAGTGATCGGCTGGTCAGTAAAAAAGATTTATACCCAGATTTGAACGAAACCTGACTCATTTCGTTTCGGAGTGGTGGAGGTAAGTCATTCCAGATCTTTCACGCCCTATACGAAAACCCTCCCTTAAACCCGGAAGTGTAATGTTGCGGTACCTTCATTAGCCTTTTTAATCTAGGCAGTTTATGCCAGGCGAACTTCTCATACATATATTCTGAACATCTACTATAAACAATTCTGTGCACAAGGCTTGCCATATGCAAGTTTCTACGCAATGACATTTTCAAAATTCTATTTTCTTCAAGATATGGTGTTATGTGGGCACGCTTTGGTATATTGTAGCAAAACCTCGTACAAGCATTCTGCACCTTTTGTATAGATTTTTCAGTTTTTTTGGTCAATCTGGGCCCATACACCACATCACAATAATTAAAAATAGACAGCACCAGAGCCTCTACAAGCGATAAACGCACCGCTTCAGTTAAATACTCACGAATGCGATATAACACTTTAAGCCTAAAGTAGGCATTTCTTATTGCTCTATTTACATGTTCCACATAGCGTAGTTGGCAGTCCAGGTGTAATCCGAGATTTTTTGCTAATACAACTATTGGGATTGGTTCATTATTGATTTTTACTATAGGGATTTGTTTATTTACTTTTTGACATTGTTGCTTAGTCCCTAATACCATTAGTTTTGATTTAGTGGGATTCAAAGTTAGAGTGTTCCTTCTGGCCCACTCGTATACTTCAGAAAGATCTAGATTTAATAGAATCTCCGCCTGTCGTACATTACTCGGTTCAAATGAATGATATATTTGTGTGTCATCAGCGTATAGATGTACCTTTGAGTTGCGAATGACGCTCGGCAGATCGGATGTGAACAAGGCGAAT